>OMKZ01014870.1:0-20687 GCA_900302535.1 Neoniphon sammara | reverse complement strand
AGCATACATTTATGGAAATTCAATGACAACAAAGGCCGTAACACTTTAAAAACACATATTTCTGCATTAATATCATAATGTTGACAGGAACTATCATCTGTGCCTGTGCATATAGCCAGCCTCTCCGCACTGCGAAACCAACAGCAGTATGCAGTGATACAAACGTGTCACGTGCCGGGTAATATGTGATTCTACTGAAGGTAATTTAATATACAGTTTTATATACAGAAATAAATAGATTTCTGTAAAGCTAAATAAAGATTCATAGACATGTCTTATAATATACAAATCATATACAACTTTTTTATATTTCCACACTGGAGCATTTACTGACAAAAAGGGGAGGCAGTGGGATCAAAAGTCTTGAATACATCTTTTAATGTCCTGTCATCTGCCTCCTCCTCAGGTTCCTTCTGTTTTGGTTCCTCCTCCATGGCTTCCTCCTTCTCCTGCTCCTTCTTTTCCTCTCCCTCTTCTTGCTGCCCTGCAGAGCCTTGTCCTCCTAGCTTGGCCTGCCGAGGATCAGCGTACTGGGGTCGGATCAGCCCAGCCAGTGCCTGGATGGGCAGGTTATGAACTGCAGGGGGTTTGACGGGTGAGGCGGGAGGCACTGTGGGTGTATCGGTGCTTGGAGATTGATGGGGGGAGCTATCTGAGGCACTGTCTGCACTTTTAGCCTCTTCTAATGAGCCTCTTCGCTGAGTTGGTGAGAGCGATGATGATGGAGAACTGTCTTTCTTAGCAGGGTGTTTCAGAATACCTGTCTTTTTAGGGGGCTCTGTCTGGTCTTTCTGAGCTTGCTCAGTCTGATTACGTGGATCATACAGGCTAATGCCCCCCAAAAGTGTAGTGGGACTCTCTAGCCCTCCACCAGAGGAAGCCAGGCGAGGGGCATATGGAGGCAGCCTCTCAGGTTCAGGCTTGTTTCGAGCATTATGAGGGGAGGAGCCAGCACTGGCTCTCTGTAGCCTGGGGTCAAGAACCCCTCCCATAGAGGAGGTCTCCTTCTGCGTCAGCACCTTAGAGTCCAGGCTTCCTGTGCGTTTGATTCTGGGGTCCAGAGCCTTATGCTGGCGTGGATCTAGAGGTCTCTCTGTGGAGGATCGAGACTCCAGAGTCCTGGGGGGCAATCGACCCACACCTTCCTTCAGACGGGCAGCTGCCATCCTTGGGTCAATTGGTGGAGGGGTGGTGACAGGGCGGTGGTCAGGCAGACTTGTGCGGTTCATCTGAGCATCAGCAATTAGGGGTGGGAGGGGTAAGTTGATGGAGTGCTCCTGTTTGGGGACCAAAGAGGGGATGAGGTCCTCGGGAGCCCATACCACTGTTTGAGCAAATGCTGGCCGCTGGAGCAGAATGTCAACCCGGATGTGGCTGAACTGCTTTAGCTGGCAGCGGGGGTCCCGCAGCACGACACCAGGGCTGGGATCCAGAGGGATAAGGGCAGCTCTGTCCCTTAGCTCCCTCTCTCCTTCCTCATCATCCTCTCCAGTAGGAGGCTTATGAGAAACTGGGTGGTTTTGCTGACGATAGGAGCTTGGATCCACAGGTCTAACCTTCCTGGGGTCCCGGGCAAGCCGTGGGTCCACAGCTCCATCTGCCTCCTTCTTCATATCTGCAGGTCGCTGGCGTGGGTCTGTCTTCACACGTGGGTCACTGGGTGTGGCCCTTTCCTTCATAAGCCGAGGGTCACCTGCAGGTGCAGGGGCAGTCTGAGGGGGCTTTGACTGGGACTGCTGTCCCTGATGCATCTCATTCTGCTTCTTTAGAGATTTAAGGATAGATGAGACACAGTTCCCATCCTCTTCATCACTTGAGTACCAATTTGTAGTTTCATCTGTAAAAAACGTTAATCATATGTGAATATGCTAGTCATATCAGTACAGTTTCCCAAGGTATCATCCATAACACCTTATCATACCTGGACACTCACCTCTGTTTGCACTGTTATCATCCTGGCCTTCCACTCTCTGCGGTTCATTCCCCTGAGTCTGGGGTTGCTGTTGTTGCTGTTGCTGGGTCAGGTGTAAAAAGAGGGCTTTCTGCACTGCTGGTGGTAAAGACTGAGATTCTGCACCCATCTGCTGCTGTAGGTTCTGTATGAAGGCCAGACTGGGGTCGGCTACATTGAGAAGATGTGGAAAGATGAGAAAACAATTTCAGTAAACAGTGAAAGGGGCCCTAAGGGAAAAGACTGATAGATATTAGTAATTTAACTTGCACCCAATATTAATGTAATACCAACCTCCTTGACCCATAGCCTGGTTTCTGAGGAAATTGCTGAAGAATTCTACTGGGTTCTGACCTAAAGATGGAAATGGGAAGAGGCTCTGCAGCATCTGCAGATCTGGCATGGGGGGGAACGGAGGTCTCTGCATGTTCATCTGAGGGTTGATACTGGGTCGATTCCCATGGAAGGGTGGGGGTTGTCCAGGGAGGATCGGAGGCTGCATTGGAAATGTATATGGTGGGTGCTGTCCCGAGGGACTCTGTGGCATGGGTGGTCCTGCAGGGTGACCCATAGGACCAGGTGACCCAGGGGGAGGGACAGGCGGAGCAGTGGGACCTGAAGGCATAACAGCACCACTTGGTGTGTCCTCTGACCCTCCAGCAGCACCCTCCCCCTGACCCTGGGCTCCAGAAGAAAAGTTGGATCCACTGAAAAATAGAATACACAATCAGATAATTGAAGCTAAAATCTCAGCATTCTTTACAACTTTGGATACAGTTTGATCACAAATCATTTCAGTTACCTCAGACCAATTTTTTGTGCCAGGTCTACAGTAGGTTGAACCTTGATTTCAAACAAAGAAGGGATCTTCTTCCCCGCTTGGCAAGAGGCTCCGTCTGGAGGGCTGCTGTGACCAGGGGTGGGCAGCAAACCCACCCCAGGAGGCGGCTTTGGGAGCGGGGCAATGCCCTGCTTCCTCAGGTCCTCCAGCTCCAACTCGTCCTCATGGGCATTCTCCTCCTCTGTGTTAATTATCTGGAGAGAGTCAGGAGGCAGAATATTTGTTTTAGAGCCGATTTCTTGGCATAAAGGTGTAAAAATCATAATCTAACATGGTGGAAAATTTTGTCTTACCTTATCAAGCAACTCTTTGGTCACATCAGTCAAAGCCTCGTGGGAGAATTTACAATTGTCCCCCTGATAACATTTGGCTCCTGTATGAAAAAACTTGCATGGATATTCATGTGCAATCACAGGTTAAGGAAAATAAATAGGGATGATCAAATCGAGATGGCATTTCGCCATTTAATTAAGCTTCAATTCTATGATTCAGTTAAACAACACACATAATCACTTAGTTGTTATTAATGAAGGATATTGTGCATGTAAATGCAATTATCTCCTTTACTGCAGTATCCTTGAAGGTAGAATTTGCAAAGTTCCTTTTTCTTATCTGGTACAACAAGCTCATGTTCAAACTTACACTGTTCCCCCTGTAAAAAGACCATGACAATTAGTCATCTTTTGATGAAAAAAGGAATTATTTTATGTATTTATTTTAGGATTAATAGGCTTACATTATGACATCAAGTTCAACAGCACTGGGGCAATCATACCTTGATGCATCGACCCTCGAGGAAATATTTGCAGATGTATCTACCGTTGTGTTCAACAGTATGTTGGTTGATAAACTCCTTGCTCATTATTGGGCGTTTCTTCTGAAAACCAGAAGAATTTTTTCCTTCCTATGGACACAAAGGAAAAATGTTTTGCATTTTATGCATTTTCCATATTTGATGCACTAATACACAATACAGTCTAAGCTAAATAGTACAGTCAAATACTTAAGCACTGCAACAGTGCTTTTCTGGTGTTGTTTCAATGTGGATGACAACAAATGCAAAAGTTTTTAACAGTTTTTTTTGTCTCATAGTTATTTTTCATCTGAAATCGACATTACATTATTTATAGTTGAGTCAACACCAAAAAAGACACACTTGTCCCCTTGTCTCATTACTAATACTTTTGACTGTATCAAGGAAGTCATGTGCGTTTCTTACTGGTATTACGTCCTCCATGGCCTGGTCTCCACCCCGCCCTCGTCCACGTCCTCCCCAGGTCTTCCCCTTAAGCTTCTTGTTCTTGTTGAGCATCCCACGTCCTCTGCCAGATCCACTCCCTCTGCCCCGCCCTCTCTGCCCAACTGAAGAAAACATTTCATCGTAGGTGATCAATTTCAGTGCAGCATTAGTCTTTATAATATAGAGCATTATACTGACTAAACGTATTAGCTTGGTTATGGGACCTCTAATCACATAAGATACACATAAGATGACTGCTGAAATCATGTCAGACAAAATGCATTCATACACTGTTGTTTCTGCATCCCCCTCATATTGCCTCTCTTCATCTGGTCCTTGGCATGGCGTCCCTTGCCCTGACTCGGGGGCGTTGAATCTTTCGACTGCTGATACTCTGACATCTCATCTGTGTAGTCATCCTCCTCTCCTTCATAGTCATACTTGTCATCGCTGTAGTCGCTGTATTTGTCAAAGTCGCCACTCTTGTGTTGTGGTGACTTCTGCGAATTGCCGTGGCCCCCCTTTAAATCTCGTCCATGCTGGAATGTTAAAGTTGCAATGATATTAAAAAATGGCATTTTCACATTTTAACTAATTTTCCTTGTCTTAATATACACATATTCAACAATAAATGGCAAGAAATACAAATTGTTTATTCTCTTGTATTTTTTATATCAAAATCCCATTAGTTTTACTTCCTGGGATACAGTGTATCTTTAATGGTGATCTCATGCTGAACCAGCAGACATGAATAAAAATTCTGAAAAATAAAGTATCACAGATTTTTGAACAGTGCCGCCCCTTTGCCCCTATAAAATAAAACTGACTTGGTTTAGACTTTTGAATGATGCATCCACCTCGTTACGTCCCACCCCGATTTCATTTAAATAGGAAATACATCAAATGAACGAAGCAAGATATTCTCAAAATGCCATATCGCAGTGAATTTAACGGTCCATCCAAAGAGAGAGTAATGTCCCACAATCATGCCTCATTTGGGACGGTGAACATGAAGATCCAACATATCAGTGGTGAGGAACTGACCTGAGAAGACTGGCCGTCAGACTCTCGGCTGGATCCCTGGCTCTTCCTGTTTTTGGGCCTCTCTGGGCGGTCGTAGTCGGAGTCGTAGCTGTCAGAGCTGGAGCTGCTGGATGGTGAATGGTGCTGAGAGGGGGACAGAGGGAACAGAGACAAGATGAATGAGAGCTGAAAAAGTGCTTCATTAAAGTGAATTTACTGTTAGTTTAAAGTAGCTGCAGTAAGTGCTATTGATTCGTAATAACAAGATGAACAGAACCAGACTCACTTTCTGTCTGTCACGTCTCCTCCTTTTGGATCTCCTCTTCTCTCTTGTCTTCTTGTATCTTTTTCTCGAGTGCCTGTGAGTCTTGTCCTCTTTCTCTTTGCCTTTATCCTTCTCTCTCTCCTTTTCCTTCTCTTTCTCCTTTTCTTTGTCTTCATTCACCTCCTTAGTTTCTTTATTTTCCTCTTCAATACCGATCCCTTCATCATCTATTTCTCCATCTTCCAATTCACCGTCCTCTCTTTAAAAAAAGAAAGAAACTAAGTATCAGTCTACATGAATCTGTATTTTGTGTGTTTCAGATGCAATTAAAATGATTTCTTCCTTCATGGACAAAGTGAGTGGTGTTCAAAATAACCTAGAGTTGGTTGATGTCATACTTCGATAAGAACCAATGTATCAAAATATTGTGAAATTGCTGCAATTTTCCTCTCATTTGGGGCAAAATAAAGAAAATGATACCTGCCAGTTTCCTTAACACCCAAAACCTTTCCTGTGCTTGTGCAAAAAATTTTATTTTCTGTGAACTAATATGTTGGTAAATTAGTTTCACTTTCAAATCTGTGGAAATTTCTTAGAAAAGAAAAATATTTCAGGGCTATTCAGTTATTTTACTCATACTTGGACAAAGAGGGGGCAGAAGAGGGACTTAGGCAAATATATGTTGCCAAGTTTTAGGACTTAATGGACTCTATGGCATGCCAAAGACCTATAGTTACAGTCAGGATTATTATGAGTTAAGTGGCAAAACTGCGTACGATTTTCAACAAGAAAGGCACATTTTGGCTTCCCGTTAAAGTTAATGAAACCTACTTGCAGCCATCTGGCTCAAGCCAGAGTGCTAAAGTTCCTGTAAGACCTGGCCAAAGAAATTTTTACAAAAATGGAATAAGTGTTTGATTTAGTGTCCAGGAAAACTTTGTTGGACTGTCCAGTCCTGGAGGCTAGGGTATATTGCACTTATTGGCAATAAACACAAATATCTGTTATTTAAATGATTAGGGGATTACATTACATTCTGGAACACCATAATCAAAACTCCAGAGGAACTGGGCCTTCCTCTGAAATAGTTTACGGCAGATACCATAACCTTTCCACACCACAATGTCTGCAAAAGAACTGATGGAGGCAGGTGAATACTTAAAACACATGCTGCTTCTGTTATCTGTCATGTTTTAAATATGGAATAGGGTGGCATATTCTTGACATAATTTAGTAGGTTGTTTGTTGATTATAACAGCAAAGCTTGGTGGCTACATGGATGTAAAAGCATTTTTATAACAGTTGTTCCAACTTTTAAAATGACTAAAATCATGCCCAGAATAGGTGTGATTCAAATATTTAAAATTGGCATCAACAGAGATCATAGCATATGGCCAGTTCAGAGGAGCTGTAAGATAAATTACAACAAATTACTTCATGCAAAAGTATACCCTTGAAATTTTGTCCAATGACACAATAGCCCATGTAAAATCAGTTCCTGTCGAAGTGTGACAGTGGAATAAATTGACCTTTCAGGGTTGGTATTCTCTTCATAAAGTGTAATGACAGCTGCAGTTAAAGAAATATGGGGCAGGTATCAAAGTGAAATAGAAAACACCATGAAATGGGAAAATATGCCCTCCCATAGATCCACATGTCCATCTCACACACTCTGGCTATCACTTGAACCTGTGACCCCACTACTATGGTACCTAAACTGCAGGTTTCCTTCAGTTAAGCAGCAGACTTTGTGAGATTCAGTGTAAAATAAATCTCAAATAGATTACATTTACTTTTTACCTCCAACTTTTGTCTGTAAAACATTTCCTAAGGCAAATCCCTTAGGAAATATAATTACAGTAACCCTATACTAATTTTGATAAGGATGCTATACAGAAACTTTCCAACAAAACTAAGTCAGTATTGGAATAATATAGAATAGGAACTTTCCACTGATGGCACAAGAAAAAATCCATTAAGTACAATATGGTCACAATAAACTTTCTACAGAGTGCCACTACTGTACTACAAGTTCCCATAGGAATAATAAAGTGAGGGATATGCAGACACATTGTAACACTTAAAATCAGCTGCTTACCCCTGTAAGAGGTACAACATAGTGTTAGGGTGACCAGAGTCATCATGGATAGGCAACATGTGTCATGGAGGGCCAAAAAAATGCAGGTTTTTATTCCAGCCAAACACTATGCCAGGTGATTAGTTGCTCCTCTCCAGTTGAAGTTGTGTTAATCAGTGAAATCACCAGGTTCAAACATTGGTTCGAATGAAAACCTGCAGACTCCCAGTCCCCAATGGCACTGTCCCTGGTGTAGACTAATCACAAGGGCACCGGCATGGCCTTTACTTGAAGCTCAAAACCCAGCAGAAGCACATTATCACAGCCCTGAGTGACCAGTACTACAAGGTGCCCAACAGGGGGAGTAAAGTGCACGGATGGGCGTGGCATTACTACATTATAGTCATCTGCATAGCCTCCTGCAGATGGCAACAATGAAGCCAAGTATTCATCCCACTATCACAACAACACAAACGATGAGGTGTCCTATGTTGCATGGAAATGATCATGAATGAGTCTTATCAACACGGTGATGGGAAATCTAGGCTATTTTGGACAGCGTTATTCCATTGCACCAAAAGGCATGCAAATATTTGTGAGGGGGGAAAACCCTGGAAATGTTTCTGCCCTACAATTCATGATTAAAAAGAAAACAATAACACAAGCAGACCCACAGCACTGAAACGCACAGATGAGCGTATTAAGAATTGCATAAGATTGTTACTCGACCTTTCATCCCCTGCAAGCTCAGAGTCTGTCATGTTTTTGTCAAGAACAGGGGCTGGGGGACTGGAAACAAGGCTCACAGAAGCCATTGGAAAACGGATCTGCCTCCCTTCTCCGGTACAAGAGTGAATTACTCAATCACTCAAGGAGACGTTGGGTTTTGAGAGATGCTGGAAGATTTCAGACTGGAAAAAACTCACGGTGTTACATGTCTCGACAGAGACAGTAAACAGACATTCTCCTCTTTCATTTCAATGACGTTTTAACTCAGTAAGCACAGCTTGATACCCCGCTTTGCTAATGTCCCGTCGGTTGACAGCTGCCATGGTGAAATAGAGGAGACGGAGGGAGAAACAGACAGAAATGTAACCATTTTCGTTGATTTCAGCATCTTCCTAGGCTTTCTCAACAGGGACATCATCTCAAAATGGCTTCTGAGGTCTGTAGAACATTCCCCACTAATGTATTCGTCCACGTATATATCGTCCTATCAGGATCTATCTAACCTGAATACAACAAAATCTCACCAGCAATTGGCCAAACATCATGTCGGGTCTCGCCCATTAAAGTAAACGGCAATACCGATTGGGTAAAACAACTGTCAGTTATTTTCAACATCTGCAACAATGAAGTGCATGAGACGCTCAGTGTTTGTCCTTTGTGAACGCTATTGTTTACGACCACGTACATAACCCAGTATTACGGGATTATGTTTTCACTACCTTCAAAGTGATTATATTTGTGCTTCGCTCCATTTATATTTCAATATTTCTTTCTTATTTGTTCCTCTCAAACGTATATTTGCGTGCATGCGCGCACACGCGCGCGCACAGGATAGACGCATACAGTCTATGGATAGACGGCATAGTCTGCCGCGCGCTCGCCTTCAGTTTCCAAGTCAATTCTGTCATCACCCGCCAGATGTAGCTATGACTCCTCAAAAGACTTGTTTATTTCATTATTTGAGCAATAAGTTGCTGAAAAAAAATTATTTCAAATTGAGAATGCACTACCCAATGCATGTTTTATAGCACAATAGCTTAAAACATTTTATAATTTACATTTTTAATTCATGTAGTGACTAAACAACAATTGCTAAATGTTTTTTTTTCTTCCATCCAGCAACGTAGACCTCTTGAACGGCTAAACAACGTGGTTGCTAAGCGACATATGGATTGTCTAGTATTTTCGTTTTGTGAATAATTTTCATACTGGCGGCGGTGCGGTCACACTGATTTTATTGGGTAGTTTATAACTTCAGCCAGTCAGAACTGAGCATCTGGACTATCCGTTTCATAATGAGCATCACTACGTCACTATTAAATCATTTAGAGAATATATTGCAATCTTAAAGACACCCAGGCATTTAGCCTCTAATTAGGGAACAATAAAAGGACACAATGCGCGTGTACAACTGTGTATAGTCCAACAAAATAAGTGAACAGCCTACAATCTAAAAAGTTAGATAACGCTGAAATATTTTATCAGCTATATAAAGCGAGGAGTCTATACATGCTGTGGCCAACTTCTTAGCCAGCAGCATGGAATAGGCTGCGTCTGTAAGAGAGGAATGCAAGGAGAATAATTTAACTTTTTGGGAGTATCTCGGTGGGAGGGATTATTACTTTAGGAAGCCTAGGTGGCGTGCAGAGCTCAGAGCCTTTATCCAAAAGCGCACACACAGATAAGCGGCCGCATCTCTGTATCTCAGGCACCTGATGAGCATCCTCTCCCTCCTGGATCCAGCGGACGGAAATTCATACGTGATCACACTTCTTTTGGATTGCTGTCGAAACACAACAAAAGCTACCACATCTTGGAGACAAAACTAATTAGGAACACTGTTAAACTAATTATCACTGGACTTTCAGAGATGGCACTGTCTCTTCTGCGCAGCTGTTTGCTTTTGCTGTGTGTGACAGCAATCCACGCTAGTCATGCTGGTGTGCAGGTAAGTGGCCTAGAATGTCTCTACTACAGGCTTAACGGGACAAACTGGCTTTTTAGAGTTTTTATAGCTTATGTCACTTTACCAGGCTGAAAAAAAATCTGATTAAGTTGAATTAGTGAGGAGCTGAAGTTTATGTTATCTGAAAAGTTATTAAAGTTCAATAGCCAAATGCAGCACATACACCCCAACCCTCACCCCCTACATGCACACCAAAAAACACACAGAATTCTTATATTCTGTTATACATATTGTAATGCCATCATTTAGCCTACCACATTATTCACCCTCCATCTTCCACTGTTTGTATGAATAATGTGTCAATGTAAGCTACTGCAACTTTTGAGTGTAAACTAACTTCAAACTTTGGAGGGTATGTGATCTAACAAAATAGCCTACACTTTCCAATTGCAGAAATGATTGGCTGTGATTGGTTTACCTATTGGCATCTCTCTCGCTCTTTTTTTTTTTTTTTTTTTTTTTTTTGGAAAATGCCATAAGGTTTATTGTAGCATCTGGATATGAATCTTCTGTTGTCTTGTCAGCCGGTGGCATTTCCTCTTTGCCAGGGGCATGAGCAGCAGAGCGCATAGTTGTGACTGGTGTACAGGTCAAAACTATGTGCTTTATGAATTTTCATTTCTTAAATCTTGAAGCCAGTTGTTTTTGTACAAATCCACCCCAAATGCCAGTGCAAGAATTTAAGGCATGCTGTTTCTGAGACACTTTTCCAATGAGCATGTGATTAATAAACTTTTCTGAAAGGATTAGAGGCGCTTTCTCCAAGGAACTTTGTAATGGCTTATCAAGCCTTTGCACTCAAGTAACTGCTCATGGCACCCATGCTATTTTGAATACAAAGCCTGTCCATTCAGGATTTGTTATCCAATGAGCCTGTACCTTCCTACTGCCATGCAAAATATACAGAGCACCAGCATTTTGGACTAAGGTCCCACTGACATCTGCCAAACAGCTTTTGTCCAGCTGTGTCTGCCACTGGAGTTGGGGTAGTAAGCGAAAGGGGTGTGTGGGTTGCAGTGGAAGAGGAGACGAGAGAAAGAGAGGTGCATGGTATAATATCTCACATGTGAGTGCCACGAGGTCTATAGGGGGGAGTGGTAAAAAGCAATGCAAAGGATAACTGTGTTGAGTGAGAGAAATCATGGTAGGTGGATGTATAACGAAGGTATAGAAAGCTCATGAACACAGACTTGTCAGTACTGGGAATAAAATGCACTTTAATGACAAGGAAAACACAAGGAATGCCAGCTTTGTTGCCATAACTACCATGTACAAACAAGTAAAATGGATTTAGCTTTGATTTCATCAGGCTCCACAGCTGCATTTTAATGTACTTAATCTTCCATATTCCACATTTTATGACTGTTAAACTGTTTTAGGAAATTTTTGGTCCTTGGTTCATTTTCATACTGGAAAGTCACTGCAGTAGTTTTTTTTTTTCCTAATACAAAATTTCTTTTTTATACTGCGTGTGCTTTATTCAAAGAACTGCATGGATAAGCACCAGGTGGTTGGGGTGCTCCGTCAAATGGAGAAATTTCTTAAGGGCCAAGAGATGCGATTCACAGAGGGCATCCGCATCATGAAGTCAAAGCTGGCAGCACTTCAGAACTCCGTCTCAAAGCTGCCTCAGGCAGACCAATCGGCTGGTAAGTAATGAAAGGATGACAGATATAATACACTATCACCACCACTTTAATCTTCATCAACTTCTCATCTTGTCAAAATATATCTTGAGCTTACAATTGTAAGCCTCTATTCAACCTAATCATGACCTTTAAATGAGGTGTTTTCATTTTTTGTTTTCTTTTTACTTTTGAGAGTATTGGAAATTATATAAAGCATGTAATAGTTGTGCCAGATGGTACAATATGTTAAAAATTTAATGCTTAATATCTGCACTCCACCCAAGTATAACCTTAACATTACAAGCCCATAACCTTTCCATTACTTTATAAAATTGATGGGATTAGACAACTTTGGCATCATCACTCACAAAAAGATCAATAGGCTATGGCATGTTTTGCATGAATCTCAGGAGGGGAAAAACAAAACAATAATCATAGTTGGCACCAGCTGGTTGGTAACTGACTAATTGATTGTTGATGTGGCCAATATCATGACAGGTTCACAAAAAGGATACTGAGCAGGGTGTTTTCCTCTGTGTATCTACAGGTTTAAAAAGAAATGAGTTCAATGTAAATGGGGTTGACATGGGAATAATTTTACCTGTCACGGTTGTCTTCTTATCTGGTTATCTTGATCATTTACATGGTCTTTTTCACAGGAAGACATTACCAAAAGTTCATTCAGTTCACAATCTTTAAGTTCTATGTTGGGCAAACTCCCACGTGCATGCATGACATGCATCATTTCTTGAGGTGGGAAGTTTGGGTCAGTCTGAGAAGTTTAGCTCAGATAATAGAAGATTCCAAAATATCAAACCTACAACGTATTAAGAACATTCAGTTATTTGGAGTTTGATCTTATGGTTTTCCCTTAATTAGTGACAACAGTATTTAGATTTGGAAGGCCAGAGATGGCTTCTGCTATTATGGGATCAAATGCTCATCCAGCCGAGCAGAGCCCTCTCAGTTACACAGCTCGGCACTTGACAGGCAACTTAAGGGGAAGTGGAAATGTGTCGTTTGGCAGCAGACACCGAGGCCAATGGACGTTTGTTGGTGATGGACCAGTGCAGTCCATAACTCTGTGGACAGCTCTTGGCAGGAGAGGAAGAAGCTGATATTCTACATTCACGGCAATAAAAGCTCAACAAAATGAAACAGACAAGAGTAAAAATATTCCATCCCACTATTTAAATGGTCAGTATTTGCATGGGACAAATATTTTCAGAGTGATGCATTGATCATTTTTAAAGAAGCATTTTGCCAATCTAATGCCATCCCCATACAAATTGACATTTAGCATAATTGATAAACAATAGGAAATCTGTGTCCTGTCCCATACACAATATATGCAATTCACATCCATATATTGCTATCTAGGGCATGCCCACATGTTGATTGTCCAGTTAGGTTGATAGACTGGTTATGGTGATATATTACACATAATGATATATTGACATTCTGCACATAATGACAAGCTGACATGTTGACAAGAATCTCAAGTGTACAGATGATTGTTCTCATATGTAGTCAAAGAGGCAGGAGAGTGTTTTTTTTTTTGTTTTGTTTTGTTTTTTATCTCCCTCTAGTTGGCTAAGGCATAAGCTGTCCTGAAAGACAAAGTAATTTATTTTCGCAGCATTGAATGTAAGCGTGGAATTTTGAAAATTCCAAACCACGCAATATGATGTCTTGGATTAAGCGTAGCAAAACATTTGACTGTTCCAAGCCTCTGTTATTCTGTCTCATAAAAATGTCCTGTTCTCCGCTGAATTAAATGAGGCATTTGGGCCGTCATTTCCCATGAAGGCTGTACACTGCCCAGTGACACGTGTATATCCCCGGGCAGAAAATGCCAGAGGATGTCGGGAGGCTTACTCCACATGTGACCGACCTCCCTCCCATTTTCTCTCTCCCACAGCTCCTACCACCTGCCCCTCCCTGGAAGCCCCGACCCATGGAAGGAAGTTTGGTTCTAAGTATCTTGTGGGGCATGAGGTCCATTTCACTTGTTCCCAGGGCTACCACCTTGTTGGTCCTGGGACCCGTGTATGCCAGGACAATGGCAGCTGGAGTGGCATCAATGCCATCTGCAAAGGTAGGTACTAAGGTGTTTCTTTCTAACTCTCTGGAAAAAATTTTATAGCAAATCAAAAAATCACCATGGACATTAACCTTCACACTTTAAAGAGAACTGGTGTCACTGATGACCATTAAAATTATGTGTAATTTCCCAGCAACTGTTATAAAACAATATGGCAGAAACACTGAGGGCATGGACCTGCTAGTATTAATACCATTTGAGTAAGCAGAGGAATGCGGTGTCACTTCAGTTCTGTTTTCATCATAGGATTAAGAACTCCCCCCGTAACACACTCACACACACACACACACACACACACACACACACATCCACTTAGCTTGTATCCATTGCCACCTCTCCATGAATTGGTGGAATGCCTTGGGCCAGGACTGCTATGTCTGCGCATTATGCAGCCTGTTGAGGAAAAATCCCCACACTCATTCAGGGTGACCTTGGCTCAGCAGCGCCTGAATGCCAGGCTGCAAGAGACGGCAGCCCATGAGCCCAGAGGGGCTCCGCGCCACAAACAGATAAGACAGGCAAAGAAAAGGACCATTCTTTTGGGTGGCTGGAGCTCATAGCCATACTGAATGAAGCCCTTGTTAAAATGGCATTAAATGACTTGGAACACAGAAAAACACCTGTACTGCATTCCACTGTGGGGTGCCTTCCCCTCCATGTTTCTGCACAGGAACAGAAGTGGTTGGGCTACTGTAAGATAATCTCTCCCTTGCTCATGTTTCCCTGGTTCTTTGACAGGGGTCCCACTGGACGGGGTTAGGTCCACAGATTATACCAAGTCCATGGTCTGATAGCACACAAGTATGCTAAGCATGCTATTGATAGCTCCTTCAGCTTTCACTGGTGGCATTCTTCCAGAAATTCCAAGTGGTACACTCGGTTCAAATGTCCATAAGTTTGTTGATGTTCATGGGTGGAAAAAAAAAACACATGAAAAGGTTTGACCCTGCACAGTATTATCTCTGTGCATGTTTTTAACCCATGAAGTCTAAATTTAGTCTTGCTTAAAAAGCACTATTGATAGAGTGTGAAAAAACTTTAATGTTGAAAAGAGTTTAAAAATATCCAGGAGAGTAAAGTGGGGCCTTTACACGTTATGCCCCTGTGGCGGCCCTCAGGGAAGCCAAACAAACAGGAGTGAGATTGGTGGTCATCCAGTATGCAGTGGCCTCAGAGCTGAAGTTCAGGCAGAACTGGGGGCTTCGTTACTTTCTGCTCATCAGCAGAGCTCTGAGAACTGACACATACAAAGATGATAGAGCATGTTGTCCAGGTTTAGAGCAGTCAAAGAATTATCCCCCAGATAGATATCCCCCATGGTACCATCTTGTTTTCTGTTGTAGGTCAACAATCTACAGAAGTCCTGCATTTCCATTTAATAATAGTGGGTTTGTTAGAGCCCCTAGTACCATTAGATCTGACTTTACAGCAACTGCTTGACTGAAGTTAATGGAAATTCTTAAAGGTTTAAATGGTGCAGAACAGGGTAATGTTTAGGACTTAAAGCTAAACATTTGCAGGTGAATGAATGGATCTCTGCTCTAAACATACTGAGAAGTCTCCAGGCTGTTCAGCCATGTGGCAATCGCCCATTCCTCATAATTCTCTCCTCTTACTTAAAATCAAAGGCATTTAGAGTGAGAGTGAACCCAGAGAGAAGGACCAGGAGGAAAACAATACCACTGAATTCCCATGTGTTGGAGGCCACAGCAGCCCTTGTAAAGTGCTAGTATGAGTGAAGTTAGTGTGAGAACTTGGAGAGTGGAATTGCTATAAACCTGGGCCATTTTAAAAGGAACTTGTAGTGATAACTGAAAACCACTTTCCAACTATTTGTTGTGCTAATGGGAAAAGCCCTCAAAATTATCTGTCACTGAAGTTGTTTGCATGCTTGTACACTCCTTTCTCTTGTACTTGGAAGTGTGTGAGTAAAATACAGCATCTGTATCTATATGCCATAACAACACAGATTTAAACATTTGCAGCTCATTTCATGTTCAAGAGAAATATGAAATTTGTTATATTATACTTTCATTAGGAACCCTGTAGCTGCCATCGAAGTGTTCGCTAGTCTTCCTGCGTTTGGCAAAAATCAGTGCAGCTCAAATAGAAGGGAACTACTTACTTACTATGTCCATAAATGACAGTACCAGTCTCTCATTCTTGAGTATCAGTTATCAAACCTGGGCAGACCAACTTTCATCACCGCCCAATGTGGATTGGAGACAGGAAGAACTCACAGAGGCTCATTCATTATTTCCCGTATTTTATTACAAGTGACACACTGTACTCCACTGCTTTTCAGTGGAACCTAAAGGACCTTCTGCTTCACGCATACCAGTGTGTCTGATAGTCATGCCCTCTGCTTTGGAGAGCCAAATTATACTCTTTTAAATGTGAATAGTCTCTCTGAATCTTGTTTCCATCATTTTTCCATTATACCAATTTATTCTGACCAAAATTGTGTCAAGCGTTTCACCATAGAGCTTCTTATGTCTTGCCTGGGTGCTCAGCTCTCCAGCACAGTCCTAATGGGGCGAAAGGACACTTAAAAAAACAGTGTCAAAAGCACCCAAAGCACCTCCTCTTCGACATATTGAGGCTCACACTGTAGTGAGACATGTATACATTCAGTCTTCAGCTTCTCCATGACCTGGCAACTTTCACTATTTAGAATACTTTCTAACCAGGACAGTTCAAAATGTACTGTCCATGAAAAAAGAAAACACGGGATCGCTCTCAGGGGTAGGATTTAATGGGACCAGAGACAGGCTGGCGTTTCAGCTGTAAGCTTTCTTCAGGGTCTATGAGTTCATTATGTCCTTTAAGTATTCTGCATTCTGACTCCTTAGTCAAACACCTGGTGGTCATTATTTTTTAAGCTTGGCAGAAGTGCACTGGGTTCATCACATTATTGGTTGCTGAACTTTTACTATCTGGTTTGCACTAATTTACACAGCAGTACATGCAGATGAGCAGTTGTAACTGCAGCTGAAGAATACACAAAGCAATGCCAAATCATCAAAATTGTATGATAAAGACAAGACCTTTCATCATTTTCATTTTTATCTTTCTACCAACACGTCTTACTTCAGTCAATGCATTGAAAAAGACATGCTTTCAGGATGTCTGTTGACCCTACATGACTGTACTGGAGATCTGCACATTCAGGCAAGCAGATGTAAGTAGCCCTGTAGTGAAGCAACCGATGCAATTTTGGTCAGAATCAATTGGTATGATGGAACAAAAATTGGGAAATCGAGACCAGATTGAAAACGGCCAGAGAAATGCTGCAAGTTCCTCAACCTGTACACAACAGTTGTTATGGGAACTCTATCGTGTGCCTGCAGATGTGAGTGAGTGTGCCAGTAACCCCTGCCAAAATGGAGGTACCTGTGTGGAAGGTGTTAACCAGTACAAATGCACCTGCCCCCAGAACTGGAGCGGCTCTCATTGTCAGCACCAAACCCAAACAGGTCAGTACCCCAAAATTTATGTCTCAGCTTCTTCACTGAGTTTAAATCTAGTGCAGGTTTCTATCAAGGAATGGCAGCCTTTGTTCTACAAGATGCCAGGTGTACACCTAGATAAAGTAGTTATGTATTTGTCTGCATGGCGTTTATATGTCTGGGTTTGTGCCTGTGATATGATTGATAGATGTTTGTCTAATTGTTCCTCATAATGGAATCAGATCTCAGTGGAAAAATGCATCTCGTCATCTCTCAATATTTTCAAAATTGCACAAAATGGGTCTCTACATGGATTGTTTGTCCATGTGAGCAAAATCTCAGATTCTCCAGATCAGATTTGGATGAAACTTGAAAGCTGCATCTCTCTACTGCATTTTAGCATTTTCATGATTACACTGATTAGCCTCAGGCGGGCCTGCATCATTTGCTTGTTCCTTTGTCCATGTGTCATGTACGATATTGCACACACCACTAGTTGGCTTTTGATGAAGCCTGACCACTGCACCCTAGCATTTTCAAAAATACTTATCGGCCCAAGTGTGGAGCATAATCATTACTGGTCATAACTAGGTGATGTATTTGTTACTGACTGGAGGTAAGAGTGGTAAATCATTCATTAGTGACAACATCTGTTTTACACACTATTTCCTTGTGTCTTGTCACTGTTACGTTTACATCTGTGTTGCAGAGACCCTCAATAAGCTACCACAAGTTGAAGTCTAAGCTCTGTCTTTGATATTTCATCTTGTGTACAGCACCACCTGAGTGGAGTGTAATGAATGACCCCGCTTTCAGCCGGAGGCCCCGCTGTGCCAAAGTGGACCGAGCCCAACACTGTAGCTGTGACGCAGGCTTTCACATGAGTGGCACCTCCGACAACAGTATCTGCCAGGGTGAGCCGTAATCCCAGTAGGGAAATTCTCCTTTTGCTTGTTCCCATCCACAGAGAGGTGACAGTCAACTGCAGAACAGTGGCGCTCAAGCTGGTAGGGATTCAGTGACTTGCTCAAGGACACTTCAGCGCTTAACTGCTGTTATAGCAGCATGAACAGGGCTTCTCTGGTTGGTGGATGATCTCCTTACTCACAACACCTGCTGCAAAGATGTGGTGCTTAATACATTAATCTCTCACTTGCCTGGTGAATTATAACAGCATCTATAACATCATCTCGGCCACAGTTAAGCTGTCTTAGTTGGCTCAGTAATATTTTGACAAAAGAATTTCTATGTGCCTGCAGCAAAGATGTCAGTGTTTGGGACACCCAAAGGGCCATTAAAGTTCTTGCCTAGACAGTGAAGAAAACCAGACTATATCTCCATTATTTTCTATATTCTATACATCCCTCCCTCGTTCCCTCTTACTTCCCTCTTCCCTCTTCCCTCTTACACATGTATCTCATGTTTGCCACGTGCACGGTCATGTAATGAGTATGTAAGGCACACATGTTCATACATTTTTTTCCTCTCCCTTGACAGATGTGAATGAGTGTGAAGTTTACCGGCTGGACCAAGGAGGGAAGCTGTGTGTCCATGAGTGTGTGAACGTCCCGGGTTCCTACCACTGCTCGTGCCCCAGCGGTTACAAGTTGCTCCCAGATGGGCGGAGCTGTGAGGGTGAGTGACAGGAGGGAGCTGAGGACAAAGGCTCATTCACAGGGCCCTGGCTGTGGGTCTGGCTTGGTATGCAGCTCCGGAGAGGAATACCTACGGTCTGATTTACTCTGCACGATCCATTAGGTCACCACATTTAGGAGGATGGGGAGAGACTCTAGCAAGGGAGCATTTAGTTCCTGCAGAGGTGTCTGTTAGCCTTAGACATCGCTCCCACTTTCATTTGCACCCCTGAAGCTTACGATGCTTGCCAGTGGAATGAATGACCTCACCCTTTCCCAGCTGAAGGGATCTTTAGGACATGAGGCGTTTGGGGGAGACTAAACTAAAGAACCAAATAAACAATCACAGCATAGCACCCCCTGCTTAGACTGTGGTAACCAGGAAGCAGGGAGACAGCCAGGCGGGTCGAAAACTCTGTCTCTTCTTTTCTCCTTTCCTCCCACTCTCTCTCTCTCTGCTTCTCATTCTTACATGGTTTTGCTGTTTTGTCTTCCAGATGTGGATGAATGTTTAAGCCAGCAGCACAACTGTAGCCGTGGGACAACTTGTATCAACATAGGGGGAGGCTTCCAGTGTGTCAACCCCGAATGTCCCCGCTCTCACGGCAACATCAGCTACGTTAAAACGTCTCCCTTGTGAGTGGATGTACCCTCAATTAGTCACTTTTGTTTGTTCTTGTTTTGTTGTTATTCCTTTGTCTGTGTGCAACTGGCTACATCTCTCTGTAAAAATAAATCGGCATATTTCAGCAAGACATTGTCATCGACTTTTAAGTGTCCCTTTCCATAGTAAATGGTACACTCTACTGTGGGGCAGCCAAAAAGTTGTAAAGATAGACTGAATACTGGAGAGGTGCCCTTGAGCAAGACACCAAACCCCCAATTTATCCAGTTTCTATTTAATGGCCAAAAGTGGAACTGGAAGATAGTGAAGCAAGGCATGCCTGGCTATGAGTATGCATGCTCAGCAAAACCTCCCTGGAAGATTTTTTTTTCATAGTTTTAAAACTAAACTCTCTAAAGTCTTTGTGTCCCCGCCAAACGATCAGAGACATTACAACTTCCAAGCGCTCTTGGCCTCATTCTGACATTGCATTTGCCAGTCATCGGCAAGCTGCCTCGTTTGAAGGCATGAAATGTAGCTCTGTCTACTCCTACTGAACCATCAATGTGGTAAAATACGGCTCTGCTGCCAGTAGAGTGGATGAACAAATGTTATGGGTAGAACTTGTAAGAAGGAGGAAGTCTGAATTGGGTAAGACAGTTTATGTGAGACAGTGAGCTGTAAGGTCTTAGAGTACACAGAGGCGACAGAGGACAAGCTCACAGCACGTAGGCACAAATGTCACCCACTTTGTCTCCCTTTGTCCCATGTTTCCTGTCACTCCAACGAGTGCTGTCTTGCAAAGCAAAAAAGCTCCAAGAATATAGGGCATTTGACCAATCAAAGTAGTTGGTGCATGTACGTGTGCGTGCGTGCACGTCTGTGTCCCCTCTCTTGAAGTCACAAGGAAGGAATTATGAACACTTAAGTCCTGTATTTATTTTCCCAGGGGGATAGATTACTTATGTAACCTAGTTGTACCTCTGTAAGAAAATGGCCACATTATGCGACAACTGTTGTGTTGTCTAGATAAATAGGATGGCAAATATAATACCACTTTGATCTCTTATTTTTACTGTTTTTGTGTCCTGCAGTCAGTGTGAGAGAAACCCCTGCCCCATGAACAGCCGCTCCTGCCACCTGGCCCCTAAGACTGTGTCCTTCCACTACCTGTCT
>OMKZ01014868.1:39531-54990 GCA_900302535.1 Neoniphon sammara | reverse complement strand
AGTTTCCTCTCTAAAGCCACTATTGAGCATGTGTTATTGTTAAATCAATGGGGACTTTAGGCTACATGCACAAAGTTAACAAGCAGGCTATAGTGGAATCAGTCATTGGAAGACAGCCAGAATAGATTATCAGTGTCTGGTAACAAATTCTGTCAGCTTGCAACATTTTGCTCCTCAACCCCTTCAGTCTGTTGTCCTAATGTTTTACCCTTGCTGTCACTTGGTTGTTGTCCTGCTAGGTGTCGGGAGACAAAGCCTGGGCCTTGTTCTACATAGATCTTTTAGGCTGGCTAATTGAAAGTGAAATAAAGATCAGATGTAAAAAAAAAATAAAATAAAATAAAGAAATCCAAGGAGGCTCTGCATTGTCCTGCCAGATTTACAATCTTGTCTATCAAAGGTTAGGGCCTGACGTGTCTGCCCAGCCTCATGGCACCGGCACAGACCCTCTTAGATGGAATCCCAATGCCTATTAATTGGATGTCTGTGCCTTTCCTAGGATTTGTTAGACTATGGACTTGACGCTGTCAGTCTCTAAGGCTCAGAGCTGACACAAGAGAAGGTGCAGGGCAAAATGTCGCCAACAGGAGGAGCACAGGAAGCACAGTAAGGCTAACAAGCCTATCCCTTAAAGTACACTCTTTTGAAAGAAATATTTTAGAATTAGACTTGGCTCTCTAGTAAAGCTGCTCATTTCTTGCATGAATAGCATACAAACACACACAAACATACAGCAGAGCCACACATTATAAACTCATGAGATCTGAGTCAGTAACACAAATTCACTTCTTGCTCCAAAACAATAAGCACCGAAAATAATGGAACTTATGAAATATGTCTTAACATGGATGAGCACAGTTAAACTGTTCCTGACCAGTCTGTTGTGTCTAAGTATTATCTTCGCTGGGAGCTGGTTGTCTGTAAAATTGTGGGCTGAGGTTTGTGGCTGCTGGAAAATGAGGCTAAACCAGGAAGCTCTACTTGACCTCGAGTTCTCCAAAACAAAACCCAGGTTAATGTCCCACTGGAACAGAGACAATGCAATCGCTGGTCCCCTTTTCGAAATGTGTTACATAACTTTCAATACATCTTAGTCAAACTGTTAGGAAAGACCTTGTATTTGTACATGTCAATTCATGTGTGGGAGTGTGCATTATCATTTCTCAGCTGGCTCTCTTTTACTGTGAAGCAATGCAGAGCAACTGGGTTTACCGCATGATCTATTATCTGACCTCTGATGTTATGGCTGTGCCATATGAGGTCCATGTGTCTGTCAGGAGACTTCTCTTAGTCGTCATCTGAAAAAAAGTCAAGGCTTTCCAAGACCCCTCTTTCTGTTTCTCTTTAAATTCTTTAAAGATAGGGTAAGACTTAACTATAACTGGTAAATTAGACTAGTATTCACAAATAATTGCTAACTCAGTCTTATAATAGTGGTCAATAACAGAAAAGGCCTCAATTTTTTTTTTCCTGTCAGGGATAGCCGTAGCCCTTTCACTCTTATTGTATTGTTTTGTCTGGTATAACCCATACATGTGGCTAAAACAGACCATAAAAAGTATATGCTTAAATGTTTTGGCTTTGGTGTGTACTGTATTCTATAACCTAAGGGTTCTAGAGATTTTATAGCAAAGACCCAGATGAGAAAATCCTTCTCTAGCCTTGGCATGCCCCTGACAGCATATTGCGACTCTTTCCATGTGGGTACCCACAAGTAGGCCCCAACCAATTTTGGCTACCAACCTCCAGCTTAAGAAACTAGGCTTTTGACTCTACTTCCATCCCTCTTAACAGTGTGTGGCAGCAGCTCTCCCACTCTGCTCTTTACCTTAATCCTAATCTCTGCATCCGCTCCTTTACTCCTCCCTATATGGATCTCCCAGTGGCACGTATCATGTTGATGATATTTGTAACACTGCGCTCTCATCTTTCACTCTCCATCAATCACCACTGCAAGACTCTGACGCAATAACAGTGGAATCTAGGATCTGATGTTGGAGCGAAGATAGGGGTCAAACATGTGTTCGTGTGAAATGTGTGCGGACGGACACACGCACAGAAGCAGACACACACCAAATCATCGTGAGGTGATAGAATTTCACACGTCTTCCCTATCCAAAGAAAAATCTTCTGTCAAGGAAGCTTTACTGAGGCGGTCTAATCTCCAGAAGACGACACACATCTTACATCAGAACTAAAACATGTAGATCATATTTCATTACACTACTGAGCGCCAAAGGGTCCCTGTTTTGTTTTCCACACCTATGTTTCAAGTCACAATTGTTTAATAGATTTGAATTATTAGGACGTGATGAAGAGCGCCATCAAATGATTTAATGTGAGTGAGCAAGTTCAGGAATAAGCCTGAAAAATGCCACCACTCATTGAGATGGCATGTCTAATTTTTCCCATCTAGTTATCATAAATAAGACTTACATATTATATTTTATTGCATGAAACTGGCGTGCTTTTAATATGCATCAGTACATGCTTGAAGAGCTGAGGTCTGGTACAGGTTAGAGATTTTTTTTTTTTTTTTTGCTTGTCTATTGTTCCTCAGATCTGATGGGATTGGTATTATATTGGTACTATACATATATATATATATATTGTGTGTTATTTCTGCTCTTGAGATTGTGTCACTGCTGCCCTTTTGTTTTTGTTTCTTGTTTTTTTTTCTTTGTTTTGTTTTTGGTATTTGTTTTCTGTTTATGTCTTGTAGTATGTGTCGAATCTGTTTAAATTTCTGTACTGTATCTTGTTTGGCTGTTGCCTATAAAAATGAAAATCTTCAATAAACAGATGTTTAAAAAAAAAAATATGCATCAGTGATATGAGAATGAAAGCACAGCGAAGTGCTGCATTACCTCATACTGTTAAAAAAAAATGCTCGCCCTCGCCATTCTAGCTCAATAACCAACACAGCCATAATCTAGACTTCAAAGACAACTTAAAGATGACTGACAGCTCTATGGCATCTTACTGTTAACTGATGGCAGTGAAGTGTGGTTCTCATTCACACATCTACAAAGTAGGAAAGGATTCAATCACGAGTTGAGCCAGAGGTTCTGATCATAAATTCCAAGAAGTGTTCAAAGGAATTTATATCATCAAGAATGGTTTGTAGTCATTCGTCAACCTCGACCCCAGCACTCAGTAGTCTTGAAAGCCTTGAGCACTTTGAGCCATACTACAGAAGGCAGGAACGCTGCAGCATCTGGCACTTTAACCTATCAATGGCAATGAAAGGGGAGAGGAAGCCAGGCTCAAATATTTAACAGTTTCTGTCACACGCTTCAAACAAAACACCTCCGACTGCTGAAAGAGAGAGACGTTTTCAGGCAGAAAATGGGAATGTTTAGAAATTGACATATCACAGTTCATAGTCTTGGTCCTCAATTAAACATTTTGAGAGAACTCTTTAGTTCCTCACTCCTTCTCTGGTAACATAGATTTGAGGTGCAGAGGATTTGTGTAAACATTAATAAATAAATGCAATCCCCATTCTAAACCTGTTTTGATATAGAATGACATACAGTATATAGAAAATAGAAATAGACTGATGCAAGGAATATGTATTTGGCATCAAATGTGACAACAACTTCATCCTTCATTTACAAGAATTTTATGTATTATTCAAGTTATTTTCAACCCGAGCCTTATTTTCCTAGATTTTACCATCATGATTGATTGTGTTCAAATTTACAACAGTTTTTTGTTCCACAGGTTCGTCCAGAGTGCTGCTCTCCAATGCGCACAGACAGGGCCAACTGTAATCTCTAACAGTTGAATCCCATGAGTGATTGAAGCATGTCCTTTCAACACAACACTGCAATTTAACGCATCTTTAAGTAACGGTGATTGAACAGTAATCAACATTTTAGCTTTAATAGTTCAACTTCATTTGATGCATTGCTCCCACTTCCTTGATTACGTTGCTAGATGCCAGTTTTCTGCAACGTTCATGCCATCTCAGAAGAGGCAGAAGAAAGGGCTTTTGTTGTTTCAGCTTGGAACTGCTCTTTATGTTTTGACGAATTTGATTCGTTTGTTTGGCATAGAGAAAGGCATGAGCCGAAACATGTCTGCCAATTAAAGAAGAGAAAAATTCATATTAGTGGCGTCGCTTACAGCCCCTTTTTTTATCTTGAGTGCCGGCTTCTGCCATGTAATTTTCTATATTTAGAGCTCTTTTGGGGAGCCAATGCACATTTTGGATGCATGAACAGAAGACACTGCAGTGCAATGTGCGGACACTATTTGGTTTATGTTTGAATGCCCATGAACAAAATAATTTGTATTTCTGAATTTAAAATCAACCATAAACAAACTACTAGAGTGACCCCTTTCTTGGTTGATCAGTCAGTCAGTTGGGTAGGTCCTGGTCGACTAGTCACCAGTCCAGGTGGGAGATAACAAAAGATCCAATATATTGTGTTTGTATTTGCCACTAGAAAGCTGACATTTCCTAGTCTACAAAACCTAGAAAAATAAGGCCTGAGTTGAAAATAACAAGAATTATCATTTAAGAATCATGAACACTGAATCAAGACTCCAAGCTTTAAAATCATAAAGACCTTGCTATTTTCCCCTCTCTCCCTGTTCCTGAGATAGCAGAGATCTACTCTGAATGACATGTCCATGCCGGGAAAAACTTCAGGTGGCTCATATTGGTTTAACTCATTTAATTCCACTGCTGCCTTTCCCCATCAGGAACAGGGATATAAAGATGACAGCAAATATGATTGACAGTCACTTAATTATCATCAAACGTTCTCAGGCGTTTGGAGAATGTCATCTTAAACGTGTGAAGCATTTAGCATTATGTGCACCATAAAGACCGTATCATGCTGTCTTAACATAGAAGAGTGGCATTATTGTACACAAAAGGAAATTGCTGGGTGTTCAAAATCTCCCCCGCGCTCTCGCTAGCTTGGTAACTGTATAATGTCTCCTTTACAACACCCTTACCAACCATGCCTTAAGTACTGTGCTCCTGCCAACACATAAAGCAACCATAAAGACTATGATTTAAGGAGTGCTGTGATGTGCCAGCTTTGCCCTGGCACTGGTGGCCGCGGTGGGCTCCAGAGCACAGACTGAGCCAGCCTCCCATGACAGGTGTATATAAAGTGGATTTGAGCTGCCCATGAGGAATGAATGGGTAGAGACAGACTGGATAAGGCACAGACAGGCCCACTCAGCGCTTTATTAATGGTTTCATACACAGGTGATAAACCTCAGCATGGTTTATTGCTGCTTACATAGCTGGGTCGAGAATGTCAGAGAATAGGTGACCATTCATTGGTCTCAGCCCGTGGCTGCATTCACTTTACTGTTGGGATGCCACCTGTGTGTGTGCGCACAAGAGTTTGCGTGGCAGCGAGTGTTATTATTTCTAAGTGTTAATGGTTTATTCCCAGGGCAGTCTGTGCCCTTCCGAATAGACGGGCAGGCCAGCGGGAGGCAGGCTTGCAGCCCTGGGTGGTGCTCAGATAAATAAACAGAGGCGGCTAGCCACATGTGCTGCTGCCAACCTGCCTGCCAGCGGACCGTCCTCGGTGGCGTAACCCTGGCAACCATTATTGAGGCTGGCTCTGGCTCTGAGCCAGAACTGAAGTGAAGTAGTATTTGCACATGCCTGGCTTTGTGTGGGCGCGCGTGTGCTTGGACATCAGTATGCATGTGCCTGTCTAGACATTATTTGTGCACTTAGGAGAAAAAGAGAATTTGACTTGTGTGTGTGTGTGTGTGTGTGTGTGTGTGTGTGAACTCTGAGGTGTTCAGGCCTCATCAGCATCAGTCATCTGGATGCCGAGGGCAAGGAAACAGCAGCACGTGTCTTGGCTAGACTGCTCACATTAACAGCCCCATCAACGGATGGGCTGAGGAAAAAATATACACACTGTGGTCCAAGGGAAACAGACCCCAGGCCACCACAGAAAACATGTGCCAAAGATCACCAACTCGCATCGGCTCTGCTACACGTCCTTATGTTGTGTGACTTGATCCATCCCAAACCCCGGGCTGGCAGATAAAGGTTGTCTCAATAATAAAAAATCTCAACTATTTCTTTTAAATAATGTAACTAATTAGAATAAATGCATAACACTGACACAGGGCCTGGATGACAAACATGAAGTGGGCATAAAGAGATAGCCCAAACAGAAAGGAAGATGCAACAATTTTGAGGACAAGCCACGGGCTGTATTGTATTCTGCTGCATACTTCGGACAGTGGTGGGCCTGTGTGTGATAGGAAATCAGGTTTACGACTATGATTCCTCAAAGTCCTGCCAGCTTGAAAGGGACCAAATGAAAACTCCTCTGCACTTTTGTTATGAGCTTCATCATTCCTTCCATTGCTGTAAAGGAGTGGAGCAAAGGAAGAGGGGGAAAGCCAAGACAGCTCCATCTGTCTTAGTGATTGATACAGAGAGGATAACAACTCAGCAGGGGGGGAGGCTGAGGACGTCACTCACTCTCTAGCACTCTGCCTCTCCACACAGAAGCAGGGAGAAATATGCTGCTATGCAGAAACAATGCATTATGTAAGCTAACACCCTCAGAAGGAATTGATTTCTGAAGGATGTCATTGGCCACAGTCCAAGACTGGCTAAAGGGCTCCGTTTCTGCTTTGCCTGTTTTTCTTACACAATGTTTGTCCCTGATGTACCATTGTTCATCTTGTTTAGAGAGACTCAAGGTTGCTCTCAGGCCTTGATGACAACAAACAGCTGTTGCCTGCCTGAGTGTGTGTGTATGTGTGTGTGTGTGTGTGTATGTGTGTGCAAGAGAGAAAAAGGCTGACAAATTGAGAGAGCCAAAGAGGGACGGTGAAAAAGCCTCTCAGCTCCCCTGTTCATTATTAGAATTCCTAACAAGGATTTGGAAAAAAAAAGAAACAGTGATGAGGCCTTAATCATCGTCTTTAGACCATCGCAATGAAAACACAGGCCTCTGGACGTTTTAAAAATGTTTTGCCTACTCGCCTTTCTCGGTTTCCACAAAATTGAAAACATAAGGGCCATGGCTACTTATCTAAAGAAGCTTGATGAACAAGTTGGGGATAAAAAGCCTTCCGTGCAACTGTGAGTGCTTTGACGAGAGGCGGGTAAGAGAACAAAGGGATGACATCATGCTTCAATACAAACTTGCTCGCTTTCTGCCTCTAAATATGGGATGAGAAAACAAAGTCAGAGAATGCTGGCTAGCAAGAACTGTTTAGCTGCGTTCTTAACACATACATACAGACAAGAAAACACACACATGCACATGCACACACACACACACACACACACACACACACAAACACACTCCTCATATGGTCAGTAATCAAGGCCCTGCTGGCTGGCGCCCTCCCGTCCTCTTGCCTGCCAAGCTGACACCAAATTGCTGTAAATGTGCTAAGAGAGAGACTATGAGATGACATAAGCCTAACACAGAGCAAATGTTAATGGCAAGCATAGGCCTATCTATTTCAGTAACACTAACTGTTATGACAAGAGGCCTTCTGAGTTTGGATTAGCCCATAAAATCTTATGATATCACAGGCACCAACCGGTCACTTATTGAGCTCATACAATGGCCACTTGTACTGTGATGGCACAATGCCTCACTTTGTTTAACCTCATTTTCACCCGATGCCCGCAGTGCACTTTGTCCATGTGTTCAGCCACCACCTATCCTGCTCCTTTCTCACCCTATCGTTCTTTCTAGGTGGACTCAAAGATATGCATTCCCATGGCAACGACAGCAAAATGGCTCCCTCGGGTCAAGGTGATTCAGAGCCACATTACTCAGAGCCCCCGCTCCACCCTGTCCAACCCCTGCAAATCACTGGCCAAAGGGACAACAGCAGACAAGACAGAAAGCAAAAGCGTGAGATCAGAAGCACGGGCAAAGATCTGTCCCGGGACGACTTCCTCTTCCTACTCAGTATGCTGGAGGGAGAGCTACAGGCTAGTAACAAACTCTTCACATCCAACATACATCTGTATGATTTAGTTCACGTTAGGTGTGATTCATGGCGTTAGCTGCAGTGGTTAGGCTGTTAGTCTTTCTGCACTGACACCCTGCAGGGGAAAATGTAAAATGCCATTGTCATACATCTCACCGTCTGTACTTAAGTGACTCGCTTTAATGCTTTCGTTACTCACTTAAGTAAAACAGTGTTGGAGTCATGAAAGACTTTTCTCCACATTGCACATGTGTCACATTTTTTATTCTTCATCACTTTTTGGTTTAAGCAGTCTTCCTCTCACTCTACAAGTGCATGTTGAGCGATGTCAACTCTGAAAGTTCTAACAGTAAAATTTGTGTTAAAATGTGCTTTAAAAAACCCATCACAATCACAAACTGCACAAAATGTGATTTGGGACCATAACTACAGCTACCTCAAGACATTCAGTCACATTCAAGATGTAACATACTGAAAGTATAAGCCATGTTTCATTGCTATGTTCATCCCACCAGGCCAGAGATGAGGTAATCACAGTGCTGAAAGCAGAGACGACAGATCCAGCTGCACTGGGGGCCCACTATGGTGTTAGAGGACCAGAGAAGGTGCTCCATGCCCTGCAGAGAGACTCGCTGCAGGCCCAACAGGACCAACTACAGGATGTCTATGAAAAACCGATGGCTGAGGTACTGAACACAGGCAATAACAAGAAATCATGTCACTGGTAGTTGTTTCAGGCTAGAGTGTGTTACTTCTGATGACAGCTCATTCGCTTCAACTAAGAGAGTCTGTTACTGTTCTGTCATTCTGCTGTAGAGTCATTATAATGCAATACAGTGTTGCATGCATTGGATCTTTTCTACTGATTATGAGTGCAATCTAACATGAATACTGACACCGATCTAGTCATACTGATCGGACTACATGTGTGTCATCGTTACACAGAACTCTAAACAGAGTTTGCAGCAACATAGATGTTTTACAGATTATGTGTAATCCTGGCATTACTTTGTTTTACAGTAATGAGTTTCATTTCTCACATTCACATCTAACAGCCTGGTGCCCCTTCCATGTACAAGTCAAGGTACACAGCCATCTTCCTCACGGCCCCTGCACTTTCCCCTTTGCCCCTCAGCTGAATCGCTTGGTGCAGGCCCAGAGGCAGTCAGCCAGACAGATGCTGGAGCAGCTGGTGGAGGTCGAGCGCTCCCACAGCGGCGCCCTGTGCAGGCTGGAGGAGCAGGAGAGGAACCACAGGGCCTTCATCCAGAAAAGTGACGACCTCACCACTCTACTGGAGCAGGACCGCGAGAGGTCGGTGGACCAAGCCCTTAGGGCTCCTATTAATGCCTTGACTCTGCCTCAAGCAGGGTCAGGCCAGAAGGCTTGTTAATAGTTCAGATTTTCTAACCAAATTGGAGGTTCTGTGTTGACGTGATAATTTTACAAATATCCATATGCGCCATTCAGAATCCCTCCTGGTGGAAGAGAGGTGAGGATTTAGAGCTAGCATATAAAGAGTCAGAGGGATTTAAGTATTTCAGCACACTGGGACAAGCCAGATCTCTGCTCTGTGATGTACACTTGTGCAGGCTTAGATTCTTTTAGTCTATGTTGGTTTCTAATGCTCTTCATGGCTGAGTTAAAGAGCAGAGGCACTGCTGGCCACTGTATTTCTACTAGACAGTGTCTGTGACCTCAAGCCTGTACTTAGAAGTACTCCACTCAGACACAGACCATTACATCCCGGGCTTGGTTAGGCCTTGTGGCTAGCCTGGCTCTGTTCACTCTCCCTTGTAAACACATAAACATGCACTCACATGCAATTATATGCACAGTCTAAATTGGCACCCTCGCTCGATCGCCTGCCCAGCTCAACAATACCACACAGCAAGGGCTGAAGCCTAACTAAATGAGCTGGGGGGTTTGGAGGGTAGGTAGTAGGGTTGCAGCCCCAAATAACTGGCATTCAGATGTGGCATATGAAGGTGGTCACTGGTTCCTTCAGCTATTTGAGGCCCATAACAGCACCGTTGTCTTGAGGTCTCTGGTTGTCTTGGCTCACGTACCACCAAAGTCCACTCTGTAATCTAGTTGTGTCGAGAGCGGACCCGCACTGGGCTTGCAGCCTTGAGAGGAGACAACTTGTCTGCCTGTCTGTGCCAAGGTCCAAACTCTTCACTGATCCGCCGCAAACACACACTCAATTAAAGAGCAAAAATAGCCATGCCAGTAGAGTGATTGCATTTACTAGAACTTGACTATTCAAATACAATGTGGAAACCTTGAACATGCACACACACAAAAGGCGCTGTGGTTAATTTTGACCTAATGATGATTAATACATGAGTAGACAGCATGTCTGTGGTGTGGTGTGAACCCTGTGTTGCTCATACATTCCTGACTGCGAGAACACAGAGGGTTTTCATCCCCCAGCCTGCCCTCCTCTGTGCAGCCCATTAGGAACATGTGTCTCAAAAAATATATTGCATCAGGACTTGTACTGCCTATGCTGGCTGATATTGTCTACAATTATGATGTAATGTCAGGTAAGAGTGTTGTGAGATTCAACAGGTGTAGCCTTTTGTTATTTCATTACTCACAGGCTAAACCTATCCATCGACCTGAGGGCTAAAACTCATCCCTCCTTCGGCCGTTCGCCTCCTTCCCCTCACCCAATAAATGATCTAATCATGCAGGTGATAAAACACGCGCATGTGAAAACACACACATTACCGACGCGGATGTTTTCCTCCCTGTGTTTATATTTGTTATCAGGCACACTTGAAAAATTGTTTATATTCTCTTTCTTCGCCTCCCTAACTGCGCTCCAGTTTCTTTGAGCTTGGCACAAAAAGAAGGTTTGAGCGAAGTCGACGCTTGCATTCATCCACAGGGTAAACACAAGGCGAATGGCAGCACGCCTGTCACATCCCTTTCATCTCCCTCTCTGTCCTCCATCTATTTCGTCCCTCTTCCATCTCGCTCTGCAGTAGCCTAAATATTTAACAGAAAAAAATTTCCAGCCCTACTCAGGATCCTCTTTAACTCTTTCTCAATCTTCCTCCCCCTTCCTTTTCAAAGTGTGCGCTCTGAGCCAAGTGAGCCACTCAGCCCGGCCCTAATACCAGCGCCTCCGTCTCCCTTTCATTTCACTGAAAAAGTATCTGCGAGGAGTGCCGTGTGCACAACAGATGATCTCTTTTAGCTGTGAACTATACGGTAAATTCCCGACATGGTGTGTAGAACGATAATCACTATGTGCCATGGTATGATCCCTGTTGCGTGTCAAAGGATGATTACATCTGCACATCACAATGCAGCAATCTGGCTGTTCCAACCTCAGCTATCAGAACACGCTTGGAGCGAATGTGCGTTTCCTATGGTCTGTCATTGGGCTGACAGGTTCTCAGCGTTAACCGCACACACATGTTGGCCACACACACAAAGCATCCACGCTCTCATCTGTCCACTTGAGTTCTGAATCACTTAATACTTCCCAAACTGTACTCTACACCCGCAAGCCACTTTTAAACTCTTTCATGTTTTTACTCCCCAAACGATGTAGCATTCTCATCATCATGAAGCCTATTCGTCATCAATATAGCATCAATCAGCTTTTGAGATGCAGGCAAAGAAGATGCAGAGTTTAGGCAGACGGAGAGCAGAGAAGAAGAGAAGACACTCGGAGAGCAAAAATAGTGAATGAGAAAAAGCTCCTTGGCCTGGTTAAACATGGCGGAGGGAATGTTTTGTAGGCGCTGCCCAAAGGAAAAGGACAAAGTAAACTTGGCTGTGCCACAGCGGAAACCCACAGCTGTTCTGTCCATCCCACACATTCAAACACATCCACCATCCGCCTACTCAGCCAGTAATGTGTCAGGAGATGATGTGCATAAATTACTGCTGGAGTTTGGCAGTGTGTCACTTGACATAGCAGAACCACTGTTCTGATCTCAAACTGTCATTTGCTGTACTAGTATGGGAGGTCAGGTTTAAGTCACTCCTTCAGTTTGATTCAATGTGCTGACAAAGGAAGAGGGGAAAACATGCAGGACAGTCTCCTTGAGCAGGCGTCTTTCCGCTTTGCGTCTTCTACTACGCCTTTTCGATGACCCTATACAGCAGTGTTGAGTCCTATTGCAGGCAGTGGTTTGAAAAAAAAGAATCACTCAATCTCTCTAAATTATACATCTAGAAGACTGTGGGAGCTATGAGAATAGAGAAGTGAGTGCTACTCTCATATAACAGGCCTATTACATCTCAGCGATGTTTGAGGGCTTTCCTGGAAATGCCTTTGAGGGATCCAATCATGCATGTAATTGAGGACAAGAAATGAAGCTGCCAGCCACTCCTATAAGGGAAACAGCACCTCATGAACTCTGGTTTGGGAGTTGATCTGTGGATAGGAACTGCTAGGAATGAGGAGGATTGCTCTCTTGCATTCCACAACGTAAGAGAAATAGCTCATTTCACCAAACCCTCTCCTTACAAATGAGCCTCTCCTGCCAGTGCAGAACAATCAGGCATGCTGGTTTACAAATAGCCTCACTTAGCTGCCAGACCATACACTGTTTTCGCTGTACCAGTGCTGAAAAATTGTCTGGCAGAACCCACTTATGAGCTTGGATAGTGCAAAAAACAGTTGTGGCTGTTTGATTATCAAGCAACCGTTCATTACTGTTGTGGGCGGTGCTGAGCCCATGATGCGGCGACAGTGCCGCTCCAAATATAGCGTCCAGGGGGGAGCGCTGTTGTGGAACTAGCACAACGTTAGCACTAGTTTGCCATCAAAAATTTGTTGGCATTCTGTTGGATGGCTAGCTTCACTGTTGTGTGTTGTAGGGGGGATACTGAAATGGGTAACACACAGGACAGAAAAGGGGCCTAAAAATCACTGAAGCCAATAGGAAGAAGCCCATTTCACACACTTGCACTGCTTAGCCCTAGGCTAAGCCGTAGGTTAGCCTTATTTCACACTGACAGTTATTAACCCAGGGCTTACAGTTAGCCCTGGGTTAAGGATTCACACTTGAAAATCAAAGCCCAGGGTTAACGTCTTCAGAACTTTTCTACTAAAGTTTTGATTGGACAATAAACATTTCATTGCTTTTCTGACTCTGATCCACAGTGGAGATATCCCACGTTCAGAGTTGCAAGTGTGAAACAATGTGGGTCTCAGCTCAAGGCTAAGTGCAGTAAGAAAAGGGCTTAAATGGCCAACTGAGCTAGACTAGTTGACTACCTAAACCCTACCACTGGAACTATAATCTGCAGCAATGTATTGAGGCTGATAATTGATTTGCCAGTGCAGGGGTAACGTGTCGTGATTTGCCAGTGAGGGTAATGTGTGGCGGAGTGACATGCTCTCCCTCCATTGGCGAGAGTTAGTCGCGTGTTGACCAACACACTTGCCAACAGTCAGGTCTATAAATAGAGAACTTTCCAGTGTGTCTTTGGGCTGTTTTGCAAATACTTGTCTGATGATGAAATGTCACGAGGGAAATATTTCACCATTAATTGTGGACTTGAGGCTTTTGCTAGTGAAAAAGACCAAAAGAGAGGTATATTTCACTCTCAAATATGTAATGTACGAAACTACTTCTGGTGGGGAATGCATGCTACAGGCAGGCCTGTGGGCTTGCAGCATTATCTTATTAGAGTGGTAGTACTATGATCTGGCAAGGCCCATTTCTTTTTCCATTATCATTTTTGTCACTCTTATCATGACAGATGAAACTCGTACTGAGAACGATGCGAGTATCATCTGTCATCTCTTCCAGCGTCCACTGAGCACCTAGATATGATTAGAATAATCCATCTCATAAACACATGGAGACTGAGGGAATTGACAAATCCAAGAAAAAGATACAAGTTGCAATAACAAAAAAGGAGGCTGGGCTTAAGGCAGAGGTAGAATGAAAAACAATGGGCTATGAAGGAGAGAGAGAGAGAAAGAGAGAGAGCAAAAGAGAGGGACATATGTTTGTAATTGTGGGACGATGAGCTGATGATGTCATCTCCCAGTCAGGTTATCAGGCCCCAGGCACAGCAGCTACAACACAACATGTTTCTTTTCCTAAAACGTACACGAACACCGCGCATACAAAACCGATGCAGTGTGCATGCTTCTAGAGGGGCTGCAGTTTCTAGGACATGCCAGGTTAGGCCTGGTGCTCATGTAGCCTGGTTACATGACTAACATGTTGGCTCAGGCTAATCCTGCCAATTGAAAGTGTTAGCCTCTCTAGTTTGAATTGTGATTGAAGGTTTAGCTTCTCCTCACACACACCCTCTGTCCTTCCCATTAGCCTTTCTGGCATGGCTGCAAAATGACCTCATCTGGAATGGGCTGAACTCCAGTTACACACACACACACACACACACACACACACATACACACACACACACACACACAGCAGAAGAGACTGTACAGTCCCATATAAGGGCTTGGTGATGATGTAATGGGCGCCATGGGCTGCCAGTGGGGCTCAGTGTGCAGAGCACTTCTCATAATGTTTGGTTTTCCGGATGGAATGTCCACATTGCTGGGAACGCCGGGAGAGAGAGAGGTGAAAGAGCAGAGAGAATTCATTCTCTGAGGATTTAAGAGCAGAGGCCAACAGCACAGGTAGGAACAACTGAAAGACTTGTGAACAGTGTTAAGATGTGTGCATGGCTTAGGAAAACTTTGCTTTCAAGCCGAGCCGTTACAGACAAACCATCTGTAAAGTGATTCTGCATGAATTTCATTGTGTCTTATACCGCCTAGTTCAAACCAAGATTACTCAAGTGTACTTAAAGGTGCCAAAATTATGTACGTTAAAAATAAAATACAGAGTGCAGCTGGAATTAAAGTCTCACTGGGTCAAATAGTTGGCTGAAAAATGTGTTGGCCTACTTAAATCTTATAACGTTTACTAATAAAATCAGGCATCTGAAACAGTGCAGTAGCCTTCTAATCGATGCCCTACATATAAATTTTCAATACAATTTAGCAAAACAGTCCATTAAGAATATTTAGAAGCTCGGCTATTTGGAACTATGAATGGAGCTCGGTAGGAACAGGGCAAAGCTCAATCAAATTATGATACAGACATGTATTAAAATGCCAAAATACCCTGTGTTGCCTAATTTGCATTGAAAATATCTTTCATTTATTGGCTAGAGACAGACATTTTCAGCATTTGCATAAAAAGAAATTTTTGAATGAGTTGTTGTATTTTGGCAATTTATATCCAAAAAGTAATGTGGTAACTTTGGGTAGGTAAGGTTTGGATGAATAATTTACTGTGATATACATAACGTATACTACAGTCTAGTTTGGTGATTTGCATATTGCATATTATTATTTATTTTTTTTTTTCATATAATGGAAATGATAAATAATCTTCCTGACTTCTTGTCAAACCAGCCTGCATCTGTGGACAAAGTAATGGCCAATACCGATAAATAGTGGTTAAAAGTCCATAAACTCATATTGGGAGAGACATTTAAAAT
>OMKZ01014868.1:16189-39511 GCA_900302535.1 Neoniphon sammara | reverse complement strand
TTTTTTTTTTTTTTTTTTTTTTAGTCTATGTCTGAGAGAGAGAGAGAGAGTGTGTGTGTGTGTGTGTGTGTGTGTGTGTGTGCTGTTTTAAGATGCAGCATGCAGAATAGGCCAAGGAAATTAGGCTAAAAACATGAACTAAATCAGTTTTTAGCTATAGGCTACACAGCAACAATGCTGCCACCACCGGCCAGCCGTCTCCCTCCAAAGTAAGGAACTGATACCACTCTATATTTTAAGTCCTCTCCGCTTTTACCAAGTCTGTAAAATGTCCTGTGGCCAGGAATAGTTTTCTGAAGCCACAGACAGGCAGACAGCAAAAAGTTGCATCAGACAACAGAAAACACATGCCATAAAACATGAATACAAAATGTGTGTACTGAATTTAATTGTACATTGGCATGCATCTGGAGAAACGTGAGGAGTGACAGCACTTGGTAAATGTAGCCAGCCTGTAATTACTTATGGAACAGGGGGAATTCCTGCCTCTCCAAGATGGAAATGGGGTAGAGTTAGAGGGGCACAGAGGGAGGGTGATGGGGTGCAGCCTGGAGGGTACTCAAGGGTAGAGGAACTTCTTAATTAACAAACACTCCCTGCCAAGGGACCATCTGTCGTGCCAGTCAAAACATCCTACAGAACACACGCTGCAAAGAGTACTGCAGAGATACAAGAAAACACACACACAAATATCTACAGGACATAACAGGGTTTATGCACATACACAGATGTAGATGGAGACATGTACACGCACACAAGTACAGAAACACACACAAAGCAGAAAGGGAAAATGTGCCTAGATTCTGCACAGGTCAGTAGAAAAGGGAGGAAATTATGTCATTGCTATATTCTTTCCTGTTTCAGGGAAAGCCCAACACTTAAACAGCAGTATGCTGCAATGAATGGAACTTTTGTGCTGCAGATAAACAGCTAAAGAAAAAACTTGCGTTGTAATGTTGTGGCCAACAAGTGAAGTCCAAATGGTAAAAGGCTGCCTTAATATCTGATAAATGGAATTGATTTCTTTGCTTTGCTTTTTCTACAGACTCAAATTCCTGATTGTAAAGGAGAAGGAATACCAGGAGAGAAAAGAGACGGAAAGCGAAAGCAAAATCTCAGCTCTGACAGAAGAGCTGACCAAGCTGAAGGCTTTTGCGCTGCTGGTTGTGAGCGAGCAGCAGTGTCTGAGTGAGCAGCTAGAGCGAGAGAGCCGACGTGTCCAAGAGCTGACCACCATCACTGACCACACCAAGCAGGAGCTCAGCGCGGCTCACACCAGGGCCAAGGAGGAGGAGCTCAAAGCCCTGCATCTGGAAGCAGAGCTGCACAACCAGGTCTCCGTCTTCCACCAAACCAAAGAGGCAATGACAGCCAAATTAGCTGAGGAGGATGCTCAGAATCAACAGCTTCGACAGCGACTGGTGGCCCTCAGCCAACAGCTAGATGAGCTGGAGGGAACAAGAGGCATACTGAGGAAGGCGGAGGAGGAGCTGCGGGAGCTTAGGGACAGACTGAGGCGTGTGGAGGAGGGGGGTGAGAGAGGAACGGGAACCCCAAGCTTGCTGTCAGAGGTGGAGGTACTGAGGAGAAGGGTGGAAGAAATGGAGGGCAAGGATGAGGAGCTGATCCGCATGGGGGACCAATGCCGAGACCTGGACCACAGGCTCGGGAAGGAGACCAGCCAGTGCCGCAGCCTGAAGGTTGAGGTGGATAAGCTGAATAACAGAATCAGTGAGCTGGACAGACTAGAGGAGGCTTTAGGCAAAAGCAGGCAGGAGTGTAGTAATCTGAGAGGCAACTTAGAGAGAGAGAAGGGTGTTAGCAAGATGCTGTCTGGAGAGCTGGACACGCTGAAGGTCAGGGTGAAGGAACTGGAGGCCATTGAAAGCCAACTGGAGAAGAATGAAGTGGCAATGAGACAGGACCTGGCCAAACTCAGAGCACTGACTGTGGCTCTGGTGGAGGACAGAAAGACCATGGCTGAGCGGCTCCAACAGGCTGAGGAAAAACTCAGAAGGAAGGACGGCACACAAAATGAGCACAACACTTTGTCAACTATGACAGAAAGACTAAAAGAGGAAAAGCAGCAGGTACTGAGGTCTAAGGCAGATTTTGAGATCAAGATTAAGGCCATAGCAAAGGAAAAGGATGAGCTCCAAGCCAAACTAAAAACAGAGGAAGAGAGGAATGGGGATCTACAGAGTAAAGTCGCCATCATGAAAAAAAGGTTACAGTTCTTAGAAAGCAGGAAAGAAAAAGAGGAGAGTAAGGAAAGGCAGATCCACATCCACAACTCTTTGCCAAACAACTCTAATCATCACTGTCAGGAAGAGGATAACAAAGTCAAAGAACTAAGCCAGGAAGTGGATAGGCTGAGGAAGAGACTCCTGGAGAAGGAGGTGGTGGAGGGGGAGCTGATGAAGGCAGAGGAAGACTTTGAGTCGCTGGAAAAAAGATTCAGGGATGAACAGAGGAGGTCTCAGGCTCTTACAGAGGAGCTTGAGGTGGCCAAGAGGGAGGTTTCAAGGTATCAGCAGGCAGAGAAGCAGGAGGTCAACCAGGAACACCTCCTCCTCTGTCGCCTCCAGCAGGAGCAGGTCAAGTCCAGACTCCTGGGCAGAGAAGTAGAGGCCCTAAAGGAGAAGCTCCAGAAGCTGATGGGGACAGAGGAATCCATCTCCAGGGTTCAGATGGACCACTCCACCCTCCAGAGGAAACTGACCCAGCAGGAAGCCAGGAACAGAGGGTTGGCCCGAGAGATGGAAGGGCTGACTAGTGAACTGGAGAGGTACAGACGAATCAGTAAGAGTTTGAGACCTGGTGTAAACGGACGGCGCTTTTCAGACCTTCACCAGTGCAGCAAGGAAGTCCAAACAGAGCCAGCAGACAGCCTGCCTCTTGACTACACAGTGCACAATGGCAAACTAGAAGAAGAAAGTGATGAGGAGGACCCAAACCACAATGAGGACCAAGTCATAAACAGAAGCAGCTCAACCCTCGTCAACAACCTCAACAGCTTGAACCGTGCAAATAACAATGTGAGCCAGTACAGCAGCCATGCAGCCAATGGCGTAGATATGCACCAACCGGTTAATGGAGAGGTGATGATGCTGACACACACACCGGGGCAGCCCTTGCATATCAAAGTAACACCAGACCATGGACTCAACACAGCCACACTAGAAATCAGCAGCCCCACTGCAGACTCTGCCACATCTTACACCAGCACAGCTGTCATCCCAACCAGCGGAGCCCCACCCAAACAGAGAATAACCATCATCCAGAACGCAGCCATGTCTGCAGTAAAGGCTAAGAGCTCCCCTTCCAGCCCTGACCGAGCACTCTCCCCACTAACCATAACGCCCATGACTCGAGTGGTGAGTCCTGGTTCATCACGTTCTGTGACTCCAGACCGCAACAACTCCCCCATCCAGATTGTGACAGTCAGGACCTGCTCTCCAGAGCCAACAGAAGTTGCAGGTCAGGCCGTCTTCCGGAAGACTCCAGAGCGGCAAAACAGCTGGCATCTTCAGCGGTCCAACAGCACCAACACGAGTCCCAGCATCATCACCACAGAGGATAATAAGATCCACATCCACCTAGGGAGCCCCTATATCCAATCCCTGAATGGTCCCCAGCCCGCTGGGCCATACCATCTTCGACAAGAGCAAAGGACTCAAGTACTGACCAATGGCTGTCATGTCAAAGGTGGTGGCAAGATTAGCAGTAGCATCACTATAACCCCTGCCACCTCCCCAGCCTCACACCCCTCAAATATAACAGTAAGTGGCCTTTATGATTAGGTGATCCAATGCTTTCACTCCTTGATTAATTAACCTATGTTAAAAAAAAATCAACCATTAACCTACTGACCTACCACTTAAGTTGTGACAGCTCACATCTTGTCAGTTGTATTTGTCAAGATGCTTATTTCTACAAGAACCTCTGTACAGCCTCCCTGATCTAGAAGGTGTGGATATAAAGACTTTCAAAGTGGCTGTATGTGAAGTGTGTGAGAAATCCTTAGACTACACTCAGCCAAATGCATTTCACCATTTTCTGTTGTATCATTTTTTTCTAGTCATTAAAAGTGATTTATGCTGTTTTCATTCATTCACCACAAATATAAGGTCCCGAGAAGGGTTTGTTTAAAAGGTGCACTGGCACATTTTCTGTAGCAGGTCCATTTAAAAGAAAACCCAGTTTAACCCACAGGTGATATGAATGTGTGGGGAAAACATTTCATAAAGTAAAGTCAGACAGTTGTATCTATTATTTTGTTTAGGCACTTAAATACTGTATTTCTGAATAACTGATTAAATATACAAACATTTTGACTTCTTGATTCATAAAAATAAATTAATGAGCTAATGTTGGTGTCATCAAATAGGACAGCGAGTTCACTAATGAGCAGCCATGAGCTAATTACTGAATTTTACATTATTTCTGTTGCCTACCTTGGTTACTTATTAATCACACAATTGCGGAGAGATTTGCCAAATCATTAGCAGGATTAATTGGTTCACTTATGTGTGAAAAAAAATTTTTCCAGCTCTGTCATATGGCATACTAATTCTGCTATGATGGTCTAAAAAGTCTAAAAAGACTTTTTCCTTGAAAACACACAAGAACTTAATGATTTGAAATAATTTTTACCTCTTCAGCACTGACTAATGGCAAATCAAAATCTGGCATAAATCAAATGAATGCTCGCCTAGTATCAACTTCTTCATTACCTCTTGTAGCACATTCAGTTCAATTACACAACTGATCATCTGAGAGAAAGAAAGAAAGAATCTCAGTCTAGTTGTTGATATGTACATTTTCAAAAATCCTGAACAGTATTTATTTCACAACTGAGAGACATTTTGACCCAGGGTGATGAGAAGGCACATGCCGAAGATTATTGGAAAGAAAAAATAAATTCTAACATGTGTTTGCTGAGCTGAGTTAGATTCATGGGCTGATGTCACCACACATCTACGTATTTCAACCACACCAAAACTCCCTGCAGCTGTGTGTGTGTGTGTGTGTGTGTGTGTGTGCATGTGTGTGAAGTATGAAGCCTCATTCCATGATGCACTGGGAAACTCAGTTAACATCAAAAGCTCCATGCTGGGTAAAATCAGTCAGCTGTGAGGAACTTTCTTCAGAACCTTGATCCCTCCTGATAGCTCTGAAGTGGCATCTAATTCTCTAAATAAGACTGGGTGTATGTAATTGTGGTTCTGTGGTGAACAGCCTATGTGAATAACTCGATAAAATGTGTTGTATTACTCAAACCTTTGATTATTTTGACAACACTTCATTAGCCTAATTTGTATTTACTATGGATCGGCCGATATGGACTTTTCAGAGCTGATACTAATAATTAGAAAACTGATCAAGCCAACAGCTGGTATTTTCTATTAATAATTAATTACAGTAAATAGAAAAACATCAGTGTTAAAAAGTACATTGGCACAAAACTACATTTTAGTGAACATATATTTAATATAATAACATTTCAAATATATAGCATTTGATTAAAATTATTATGTATCAAATTTCAGTGTGAATAAATCCCCCAGTAAACTAGATGCAGGAGTTGGATCTATTGCATGAAAGAGGATTTTTTTTTCTTTGTTAGCTAGCATATCAGGCCAAACAACTGACACTGATAATATGGAAAAGAGTGAATTCTGGGGCTGATAATCCACCCAACCAGTAATCGGTCTATTCCTGGTTTTTACCAGCATCTAAAACATTTGACATGTTGCTAGCAATCTGTGATTATATAATTTTTATTATTTTGCATGAGGCTGTTAACACATTTGCTCTTTTCTTTCTTTACTCATTTACTGTGGAACAAGTCATCAAAGAAAATATTGGCTGCCACAATCTTTTTTTTTTTTTTTTTTTTTAAACCACAGTGCATAGCAATTAATTGTGTTTACTGGACACACATACAAAATAAGGTCAGATATTGCTGAATTTTAAATTTGCTTCAGAAGTACATATTAACAATTAGTGCCTAACTAAGCTAACTCACAGCATGATATTTGATGTGATCAATCAGTAGTGCTGTTATTTAGTAACTATCACGAAATAAACTCACTTTCTCCAGTCACCCATGAAATGAGACTTAAATGTCAACTTTAATCCAACAAACTTAAGTATTTATTTATTTATTTAAGTAAATGTGGGAAAATGGGAAATGTATACAGGCTCTCTCGAAGTCACTACACTTTATATGGTTACAATATACCATGTCCATGTGGCAAGAATATCTCTTCAGAATTGAGATTTGTGAATTGAGGTCTGAGGGGTGCAGGAGATTCATTCATGTGAATCTACAACATCAGAAAAGGCAGCACCTGCACTTGGTAAGTTTTCTTGCAGGCCCTGTCGGATGGAGCACATCTGAGGTCAATTTGTTTTCCGCCAATCTGGTGTGCATTGCCTCTTTACTTTTCACAGACAGATGTTACTGTGTTGTCAGCCTAAGCATTCAACATTGATGCATCATGGCCAGGACACTGATTCCTGATTGATTTTGTATTTTAGCCCCACAGTGGTATAAAGTGAAGTATAAAGTATAAAGATGTGGATAAGCAAAACTTGCTGCCCAGAAAATTAGACTCTCTAACTGTGAATTTAAAGAATCAACTGTGATTCCATGAGGCATATAACCAGTCAATAAAGACAAGTACAACAAATATTTTTCAGCTGATATCCTCGTGATTAAATTAAACAATATATACCAGTGGTTCTCAAACCACTGGTATAGAACCCCAGTTTGAGAACCACTGGTCACACACTGTAACAAGCTCCTTCTACACACATTAACCAGGGAAGATCCACATTTATCATTTTCCCACATTTACTGTCACATATAGATTGATTTGATAAATAATTCATACCCACAAGTACAGCCCTGAGAAACTATAAGTTAAATGGGGAAATGGATATAAGTTCTTTGCCCAGAAGTGAGGTCCAGGCGAGTTTTGTTGCCTCCAGCCTGAGTTGATTCTGTCAGAGAGCTGCGTTAAAAATGATGGGCTGCTCCTAGCTGTGGCTGTGCCACCTGCTGGCCCAGCCAAAAAAGGAGTTTGAAGTTTTAGGATGACTCAAATAAGTGCACAAGAACCTAACAAACTTCACATCAACTTTTCCAAACATATGTCAACCTTTCCAAACATGTACAAGATCAACACAGCAAAGGAGGCTAGGCTATACAGCGTGGCAAGCATAAAGCAATCATCATTAGTACTTTGCCTAAGTCAGAATTAATAGCAACTTTGGCAATGCTGAAGACCCACATTCACACTTTCTTAAAGCACATTATACTCTATCTAGTTAGTAAAGCTTGAGGCTATGTGTCATCTGTATAGCAAACAATCATTACAAGGTCTCCTATGGTGGGAGAGGCTGGCAGCAGAACCATGCTCGCAGACAGATGATGACAAACATAGAGGATCATTTACTGCCCTTACATCACCTGCTGGAAAGGTGGAGACCAGACGAGGCATTTGATGACAGTTTGGGCAGATTATAGCGTGACAGAGGCCTCATGGTAATCTTTGTCATTAGAGAGCATTTACCCACAAGACACGTCACCATAAAAACCTCACTACTCTCATGAATTCTCTCTTCATTCTCAACACTTCAAAGTCAATCTCGCGCCACATCAAACAGACTATCATCCCTTTTCTATCTCGTCAATTTCCAGTCACCCTTTCTGTCCTTTTCTGTCAAGCATTTCTGACATGTAGAAATGGAAGGTAGAGTAAGATTTCAGTCAGGGTAAAGAAATCAACCGCGTTTAAAAAACAAACAAACAAAAAAAAAAAAACACTGCCACACACCTCTCTTCAGATCAAAAATAAAATATTGGTTTAAATGGGTAGCATTATGACAATCTAAGCCTAAATGTTTTGTTTTTTGTTGTTTTTGTTTTTTTATCACTGAGGCCCAAACTAAACATATTAATATACAGTATCCATGCTTTTAATAGGAGTCCATATGTCTCAGCATGTTCCTCCATACCATTTTCACACATGTAATTAACCTTCATGTAAACAATATGGTGTTGATTAAAATGTAACTGCAGGAGAGAAATTCCAGCCTAATGGGCAGTCATGTCTCTGTTTCTTCAGATTCCTCTGGAGTCGCTACAGAAGCCCGGTCCAACCAGGATTCCCAGGCCCAAAGGATGCAGCGCTCACAGAGGGACCAACCAAGCTCTAAATACCGGACAGAATAACGGAAAGCCTCCCACAGTGCATGCTGGGAAAAACACTGGTCTGAGAATGCCCAACAGACGCAAAGCAACTACAACAACATGTTAGGCACAGCCAGTGGTTGCAAAATGCACATTTTCAAGCATTATGAATACACACAGTAGGTATGATATGATCTCAATTATGATGTTCACGCTGACTCAATAAAAACTGGATTCTACAATCAAACAGCTGACCCGAGCACAGAGCAATGATCATTTGAATAAAATATACAGTTATCTGTCAGAAACTGTCACAGTCACAAAAACATAAACTGACTCTGTAGCTTACATCCACAACATCATGTGAATACGTGTTAGCCTACCAAAGACACATTCCTTTCTCTAAATAGAGAGAAAGTCACACCAAAGTCACTTCTTGCTTATTGTACAAGCTAAAACATTGCACAACATGGTTTATTTGTGTAACCTACAACTTGTTAGTGTCCAACAGCACAAAAGTGATACAACCTTCTTTCAATAAAATTAAGTTTGAGACTTGATTCATATCACACACTACCTCCCCAAGGCGGTTTTACATTACCACCCCCTGCAGTGCAATTTGGTCAAATAGGATTATTGGAATAAGAAATAAATGTTTCTAAAACTGTACTGTTACTGAGTGGACACATGCCAAATTTAAGAATGCTTTTTCCCCCCTTCAGATTTTGATGGTTCAATGGTACTAAGTTTGCAGGAATGCAAGCCTAATCTTCCCTATGATTGTGCCATCCATTGCATAACAATATCTATGGGGAACAAATATTCATTGTTGAAACTTTGGCACCCGGCCACAATGGCGGTGTGTAGATACAGGGTAAATTTGCAGATGGATATTGTCTGACAGGTTGAGGGGTGTTTCAGTGACTATACAATATTGACATTTGACATACTGTCAATCTGTCAGAGCACATACTGACTGTATGTGATGCCATTTACATCAGGATGGACACTGGAATTGTACATCTGTTTGACTTTGTAGACAACCTGAAGGAGAGTTTTTCACAGGGCATTTAGTCAAATTTCCACAGTGCTGATAGTTACATTAACATTGTATAATTTACCTTTGGAAAATCAAACCATGGAATTGAGAAATGCAACTGTCATTGCATTGAACCTTTAATTTATGGTCTAAGGGAATGTATTTGAATGTAATTATGCTGATAAGCAAGGTATAACCACAGAAATTGAATGATCTGATTCTAACTCTATGGGTATAACATTAAAATGCCTTTATTTTTAATGGAGACTGGCGTTACGTTTGTGCAGAGAGAGAGCGAGAGAGAGAGAGAGGGGAGAGAGAGAGAGAGAGAGTTTTGAATCTCCAATTGATTTTAAAGTGAACAGCAACGCAACACACTTTCCACATGACTTTCAATCCTCTGCTGTCTGACACAATCAGTTCAATAATTGTTCAAAGTACAGGACTGCCCTCTGTTGGTATGCACACTGCATGGAGCTAAACAGAGAGAAGCGGTATAGGCAGCACCACTACAAACCAACTATTAGAAACGAGATGTGCACGGAAGAACTAATGCAGAATGATATAAAATGTGGAAAATACCTGAAAGCTAAAATCAAAGCAAAGCATGGCAGGCATACTGTATAACTTCAAGTACCATGATTCCTTGCTGGGATGCCCACCCCTCCACGTGTTTACATGACTGCTGTGTGATTTTGTGAACAACACATGCTACGCTAAAATCATAATCCACAAGACTGGGAAAACAGAGGTAAGTTAAGTTTATGTTGTGTATGAAACTTGACAGCGATGGTAGCTAACGCTGGAGTAAAACGTCAACCAAATTAGCAACTGGGTCACTCATTAGCGTTAGCTTTCAGCTAGCCTGCTAGCAAGAATCTCTGGCGACAGCCACAACCTAGCGTTAAAAGTTGCTTTGGCACATGTATACAAAGAGGATATACCTAAGCCTACAGATACAGTACACATTACAGGTAATGAAGTTGAGCAAAATACCTGAATTACCCTCGTGTTCCCACCACACATCACCCAAGTCGTCTCCCATTTTCCTCTACTACAAATCTATCCAATACAAAACTACCGCTGTGAGAGCCTGTTGGGGGTGTGTTCACAAGCCGCACGTTTAAAACGTCAGCTAGTAAGCTAGTAATTGCAGCAAAAACAACAGAACACAGACTTGAATCCACATCGTTCGTGAACACCAATGAACGAGGTATGGCAGACACATGTTGGCTAATGTAATTATGTGTATAATAAATATATTTTCAGCTCTTAAGATTAAATTGTAAAATTGTGATGAGTAACGCCGCTTACCAAGGCAACACTTTACTTAGCGTGCGTGATGTGCTTTTATGTAAAGAGCGTAGTGGAACTGTGACTTTCATCTAATTTCAAAAGGTGCGGTTAATAAAATGTGCTGTTCATTTTATCATTCACTGTAAAGAGAGCAGACAAATGGATAATGTGAATGAGACTGGTCAGAATAAGAGTTACAGAATGAAAATTGTGCAGAATGTCATAGATGCAGGATGTATTAGAGTAAACAGGTGGTATTGAACTGAAGTTAATCTTGAACTCGGATATTGTGATAGTAATTTTAGTTGCTCCATTAGATGTTTCAGGCAGATTTTGTATGCAAAGAGACAAATGGAGAGGCGAGGGAGAGTCATGACTGAGCCAAACAGGTGGCAGGTGAGTTTGGCAGGAATTTCAGAAATAACTGTGATATCCAGATGGAGGGGTGGAGTTGACCTCTACTCCTGGACCCGAGTTGATTTCCATTAATCACTTTTTGGAGGCGTAACCTTAACCCTAGCCAGAGGATGGGAGTCATAGCAAAAATATCCATTTACCTAGAGCCTTTAGTGGGATGGCTGCCCCAGACCAGATTAAAGTATCTCTTTGTCTCCTTATCTAATGTATTGGGGTGTATAGGGGTTATAAAAATTCTGCCCAGGGCCCAAATGAAAATGTAATCTGACACTCTGGGGTCCAAGCTCATTAAAACATATTAAAATTAACCTACTACTCTTGTTATGTGGGGACCAGACCAGTGCCTGGCGCTTAACGAGGGCCATATAGTGCCCCCAGTAAAATTCACAGAGATAATGTGATAGTTACAGAATGTCTGTGTTTCTGGGGCTCTCGTCTTCTCTCATGAATTGTGTCAAATATTGCTCCTGCTGATATCTGCTGGAGTGGGTTGACTACCCAAAGAAATGCATAGAGTCTGGTCCTCACTTATCCATATACATTTGTGCAGTCTTGAGCAATAACACCGCTCTCCAGTCTTTCTTTTCTTCTTTAAGTGGCAAGTGAGATTGCACTAAACTGGGCACATGAAATGATAGCAATTATTTCCTCAACCTGCTATAGTAATGAGTAGAATTTCCAGAGTATTGCAGAGATAATGGGCACTTCAGTGTTGACAAGCTACCTGGTAAATAATGATCATCTATTAATTGTGTGTTTGAGGTACACAAAGCCACATGATTTTCCCTCCTGCGCGTAAGCCTAGTTGGTTTGTTTTAGATTTTCTGGGAATGAGGCAGGTTTTAGGTGAGAAACAATTGGCTCAGTGCTTTCTGTCGTGGTATACACCTTCCCTTTTTTCCACTAAAGTTGCCTTGAAATAGCCTGGTGCATACTGATTATTTTGTAGGTGGTGGTATTCAGCTGTTGAATCTGTGATGGCATGACTGAGCCATAAACTTGACTACACTTACATAACTTTAGTTTCTGCATGCATGCCATGGATTCATTCTCTCACACATGCACACACACAGCACACCTCATCAGACCACATCATATAAAAAAGTACTTTTTTCTGAGAACGAAAAGCAATAAACACGCATCATTTGTGACATCATCCAAAAAAAGAAATATCTTCTTTTGTTCTTTCTGTCTGACATTTAATTAATTGCAAAAAAAGAAAGAGGAAAAAAAGTTTTACATGTTATATTTGGATTATAAGCATCAAACTTTGACCTTTTTACAAATGACAGATGCAATTATGCTACATAAAACCTCATTATTCATCACAATCATCAGGTGATGTTTCCATGGAGGGAGAGAGCGGTAGCCTGCTGTTCCCCTGTAAATGCCTCTACATAGTGTACATTACAGAATGCTCATAAAAACCTTCTTTGGCATTCTCTGTCATTATGGTAGTACTGGGCGATCTCATTATCCAGCACACAGGGAAGAAGGGAAAGTGAAAAGAAAGGAGGAGGACATGATTGGAAAGATGCCCTCTTCTGCAGCTGTAGCGGAGAGGAGGGAGGGAGGGACAGGTCCTCCGGGAGTAATTGCATGCTTTTTTGTGTTTCTGTCGGAATAACACATTTCTGGCTGGTAGAGGCTGTAAGACGTTTGATTAAAGCTTTCCCACAAAACGAGAGAACGGGCTGATTACTGAGGAAATTATACAGGGTCAGAATGGTTATGGTGTGTAACCCTCAAAATGGGGGAAGAAAGAAAGAAACAAATCAAGAAGGAGAGAAAGGAGGGATAAAGTCAACACATTGTGCCGAGGTCTGCCAACATTCAGGCGGGGGACAATGGCTTCTAAATGGCAGCTTCATATGTAATTAAGCACCATCCCTGGAAAAGGCAGGGCTCTTCCTCATTTGTCGTTGTCCATCGTTTTGGCTGCAGGAACAAAATTCTTTTGAGCTGTCTTGTTCCTCAGAGAAGCCATTTTCTCTGCACCCCTGGGATTCATGTAAATCTGCTTTTTTTCAGAGTTAATCAACCAGCTAATTTGTAAAACAGCAATTGCGCGTTTCTAGTTTAAAAAGAGGCTAATTTGTACATGATGATTCCTAGTTACCTTTTGTCTTGACAACAGCTAATATTTTAGAGCGTAAATGAGAGGTTCAAACTGTAAGAACAAAAGAAATGACACCTGTCGGCTATTTTAAAGATGGGAGACCATGATGGTTTGCGCTAATTGCATTTGCAGATGCAAATGGAAAGATTGCTTAAATGCATAGCCATGCCGAAAGACACACAAAGATAGCTCGAAAAAGTTGTACGAAATCCCAAAAAAGAATGAAAGCGAAGATGAAAGTCTTTGTGATTAACGCCAGGCAGCTGTCTCTTTGGGCCTCTGTGATTGCACACTGTGGTGCATCGGTGTTAATGTGTTTATTTTGTTGTAACCAGCTGTTCCTCCACTTTCTCTTTTTAATGATCACAAGGAAATGTGTTATTTTTGGATGTCGTCCTCCTCTCTGATGCCGAGTGTGTGTATGTGTTTCTTTTTTTTCCTGCTAAAGATGGAAAAAGAGAGAGGGAGGATGAAGCAAGTGAGAACGGACACAGACTAATTATGCCTTTGAAAACATTCAGTGCTAATTACTGCATGTCCACAAAGGCATTTATTTCCTACCTCAATATATTTCCACTGTCATAAAGCTAGCCACTCTCTTCGTTCCATAAGATCTGCCCAGTGTCTCTCCTGAAATTTTTTTAACTTGCTCATTACAGACCTTCCATGCACTCACGCCGCAACCACTTACTTTACATTTTAATATTTTCATCCATTGAAGTATTTACTTCTTGTTTTGTTTGTTGCTTGCCATTAGATTATTTGCCTTACTCTTCCCAAACCAGCTAATAGACTAAACACATGACTAATATTTCAGAGACTGAGACTTATTTATGTGATTGTTTATTAAATTATGCTCACTTGCACCATTTTGCTTTTTCTGTACGTGGAAATCCAGTTAATGATGCAGCCGTTACCCACATACGCCTGATTTTGTATTCCAGGTTAAGCTCACTGCAGAGTAAACAACCAGAAAGTGCACCCGTCTCTTTATTTACGTCACATGACCTTGTCTTATTAGCTTCATGAGTGGACAGAAATGGAAGGAGCAATCCAAGGAGATTAAAGTATTTACATTCAGCACAACAGCTCCCTGAAAGTAATGCGAAGGAAAAAGGTGATGACGATTCAAATGAAGATGAAATAAAACACCCTGTCATGTCGCTGTGCCACAGGTAGAGCAGGTGGGTCAGTGAGGTAGCCAAAGGTCCGACAGCTATGCGAGCAAGCGCAAAATAAACAGGAAGTGACCTTGAGCTTTCCAAAACTTTAGCACACATAACTTCCTATGTCTCTGAATTACAACTGTATTCATGAGCAGCTGGCCGGGCCTGACCTGCATGGAGGTGTGCTGCATTTTAAACACTTGGCAGGTATTAATTTGTTGCAGTAGCTTTTTTTTGTCTTTTGAGGTTTTCTGGCAGGGTTTACTGTATTTGTGTCATTACAAGGGAAAAAAAACATGCTGTGAGCAGATTTTCACATATTTGCATATATGTGGAAAAAAAAGTGTGTTGATTTTCAGTGTTTTGACATGAATGTACATGTATAAATGTTAGTTTGGGAAATGCATTTACAGCATATATTAAATTTAGTGTGTTGCTGAAAAAACATCTATGCTCAGCAAACCTACCCTAGGTAAATAAAGAAATAAAAACCAAAACTACTACATTGTCACTCATGTTATCCAATATAGAATAGAATATAATATAATAATAGAATATAACAAAATAGCTAAAATTGTATATGTAAGTGTAGTCAGTTAGGACATAATTGTTTATCTATTTATTTTATTTTATTTTAATTATTTTAGGTTTCTTTTAACCACTGTCATGCCAGTATATTCTATTTCTGTACACTCCTGTCTGTCTGTGCAGCAACAGTGTGTGGCTGTGTGTGTATTGTGCAGGCAGTGTGCTTGTTTCTCTGTGGCCACAGATGGGATGCACAAGGTAAAGCCTTCCTGTGGACGTGTCAAGGGGTTAGAAGTAAGACAGAAGGCCTCTCAGTGCAGGCATCTTTGTGGAGTGGGTCCCAGTTACTGTCAACCTCACCAAATGTCTAACCACATGGGTCAGGCAAGCTCAGCTGTCAGCAATGGAGCTCGCTAGTCAACACTCAGGGTCCGGTGGCCCTGGAGGTGCAAGCTGCTCCCTGCACCTGGTAGAAGAATTAAGGCCACTCATTCTGCAAGGTGTAACTAGAGAGGCAACCACAGCTTTGAGGTTACAGCATATTGTCAGACTGACTCTGCAAGTTGTTGGCATTTCAAAATACCTCAAGTTCATCACTAATTCGGGGAAAGTTGTGCACCATTCCAAAGATGTGAAGCCATCACTGATGAGATGCTGTCATGTTGATTTCCGAGTAGAGATGTTGACTCAGTGCTGTAACTACATTGAAAATAGTTTCTCTGCACATAAACTGACACTATTTGATGTGTATTTGGAGTTGAAAAGGGTCTCCATGTAGGCGTTGTGTACCTATCTAAGTTGACGTTAAGTCAAGCCAGGTCACACACTCTCATTGGTTGATCTTTGGGCACTGGTGCATTGTTTACATTCATGCTTTACATTATGCGAAACATGTCACGTTCAACTATAAAATGTGCTTTACATGCTTTATAGAAACTGTGATATTGAATGGCAAAATGTGACTGCAGAATTTCAGTAATATCAGGTCAAATATAGCGCTATTTTGTTTGACAAATAGAGGAAGGTAAATAGAAGGTGCTGACTGGACTGTCAACAATCGAGAATAATTATAGTTATCAAAATTGATCTTTTTTCCTGAGACATATCATAGATAATAACGTCAACATGATGTTATTATTGATTCTGAATGCTCTTCTCCAACAGATGGCATGGAATAGAAGTAAAAAAAAAAAAAAAAATCAGCTGCCATGTGTGAGTCCTCTGTATACATGGACACGGGGGACTCGACAGTGTGAGCAGAGTGATGTTGACAATTTGCCCCCTTCCTAATTAGAATGGTAAGTGACAGGGGTGATTGTTGTTAACCGCAGAAATGACATTGCTAAAGAGCACAGGGCCATCCACGCAGCTGGAAGCTCAGTGACACACACATCGCCATGGTAACACAGTAGACGTCCGTGTCAAGCGGAGGGACATGGAGGCACAAAACAAGGTGAGAGGGGACTTATGGGTAATGCACCTGTCAGATAGGACCTTGCTGCCCGTGTGGTGTTCAGTGACCCAACAGAGGCGGGCCGGGACAACGGAGAAATGAACAAATGCCCATGGCGTTGGGTAAATGAGACCTCCGGCAGACCGACTCCTTACCAGCTGGTTACTGCTCCCGGAATGAAAGTGCAGATAAAGTTAATGAAATGTCATTTTTGATCCCCCAAAACTTTAATTTTGGGGGAGGGGCGGAACAGGGGCTATTTCCCCCAAATTTATATTCTGTCTTTGCGTGCCACATCCTCAAATCTGCAAACACACACAGTCCTGCTCCCGCCGTAATGGTATTTCAGATTCCCGCTGCCAGAGCAATAAGATCCTGAGTGACACAGTGCAAATGAGGACTGTAATACCATGCCAAAGAAGACCCCTGCCCCCTCTCCCAGCCTGCAGCACAACGACAAGACAGAGAATAACTTAATAATGTTCATTATTAATCGCCATTTCTGGAGAAATCCATCAAATATCACCTCGGAGACAATCCCCCTGGCATTTGCTCAGTCTTGGAGTTATTGGGATGCACGCTGTGAGTGTTTGCTCAACAAACCTTGAAGTTAATTGTGGTGTTATCGCAGTTTTCCACAAGTTTCAATATTTGTTTCCCTTTAAATAAATACTTGAAATCAGAACTTTTTGAGAAGTAGATGACAGCTTGTTTGTTTGTTTTTTATGTTGTGTTTTTACCCTTTACTGTACAAGCAGCTTGAAATGTAGATACAGTATAGACTCGAGCCAATATATGTATCCCCACTTCCCACACAAACACACACACACAGGTGAAGCACTCACCACCAGGAGAGATATCAAATTGTACTGAATGTTGGCTTGCCAACCTGTCAAAACAACCAGAAATACTAACCATGTTACTTGATGTCTCAGAGGCTGCAAATCTACAGAACTGTGTGTGCAAGCTCAGTGTCAAGGTATGAGTAGCAATCACAGAGGAACTCAATGTGAATATTAAATTAAACCTAAGCCAAGAAATGAGAGCGAGCCAAAGGTCTGCCTCTATCGACTGTCAGACCACAGTGCAGATTTGACATTTGCGCAAATCTGATTCACTCCGTTGTTACAGACCTTTGAGTTGCTGTTCTCACTTGTGGAGCTGTTCAGGCATGAAGTTTCAGATGACAAACACAACTGTTAATGATAACAATATGGTAAGCATTGCTGTTTGGAGAGATGGCAAATTAGTAACCAGGGAATGGAGTAGTCACAATCAATACACTTAGGAAATAATGTGTGTAGATACAGAACCTCATTGTTTACAAAAGCAGCCCAGGTAGCCTGATAGTAAGATAGCTTAGCTAAGGACTTGTGGGATTATCACATTAAATATGCACTGCCCTAAAATATATGCATAATCAATAAACCGTACACTCTTCATTAAAGAATTTTATTCAGATGTAATTGTTTATTTTCAAACGTATCTTGTATTTGCAAAAACCTGATGACCAAAAGCAGTCGACAAAACCGCTCCACATATCTGGATCAGCAGGGTTAAAAATCTGTTGGCTCTGTTCATTACCGTAGTCTTTGGCCTCTTGTGTAATGTTGCCTACATGGTGGGCTAATGGATTGAAAGATGTTGAGGCTCTGAGCGAGCAAAAGCCTACAATAATCACCCTGCTGCCGCTGTGCATAGAGATGCAGATACGGGTTGTTGGGGGTTTTCACTTAATAACTGCCCCTAGAGGTCAACAGGAAAATGGATGGAAGATTCCCTACCTTAAAATAAACCATCTATACTGCAGCGTAACGGGGTAGTACTGTTATGGTTTGAGGCTATTTATTCCCTCCAAGGCTGCATTTGTGCTGCAGCTTAAAATCTGATTTCACTGTATGGCCTGAACAGAAAGTGGGCATTATTATATGGAACTTTTAAAACTGTGGTCAGGAAGAGACATGCATACTCCACCACTGTGGTTTGTGGTAACATTGCAATACCACCAGCGTCTGACATCTAAACATGATCAAATATTTCCCTCTGTTTGAAAAGGGCCTAATAAACTATTCGACCCCTCACCCACCTAAGAGAAACTGAGGTGTTTGACTGCTACAGTGGGGAGGAGCCTCAACAAAGCCAACAGAGAATTGATTGGACATAAAATATTGTTTCAAACCGCAGAACTTTAAAGATGCACTATGAAAAATTGCAGAGGGCCAGGACCATTTAGGCTCAAGTGACAGAAATCATGGAATAAGCACAAATACGACAGTGGAGTCTATGAGGTTGTCTTTGTCCATCTGACTCACCCAGGTGCTTTTGTCATGCTTTTGGTCGTTTGAGTCTTAATGGTCCTCACTCATCAACGCTCAGTTTCACATAGTGCACCTTTAACTGTAACATCTTATTTTTAAGTAGAGAATGGCTAAGTTTACACGCACAATATACTGTAGATGGCTATTCAATACGACTTTACTGCATGGACTGAACTGTGTGTGAATAGCTTCATATATCTTGTGAATATCTTTAAGACTTTGCAACAATTTTTTTTAGACCTACCACCATCTTTTCTTTACTCATTTAGCTTGCACAAGCTAAGCCAAAGCGATTTAACTTTGACCTAAAGCTTTAAGATATAGCAGGTACACTAAACTGAATGTAATTGTCCATATTCATATCTATATCTATACAGATATAATTTATGTATTAGGGCTAAACAATGTAACATACTCAGTCAATTTATTATGCAGGTTTAAGTAAAAATGTCCTCATTAATTTCTTATTGCATCAATGCATTTATATCACAATAATTAGAAAAAAAAAACATGGCTATGCTTTCAATGGCTGCTTCTGTACCCACCCCCAACACTTTACTGTATACTTTATGTAAATAAGTAATCACTCACGGATGCATGGGCTTAGTGAGATATCACACATGGGGATGATGAGACAGGGGATGAAAGAATGAGGAGAATGCAAGAGCAGATGAGAGGATGGAGATGGAGTTTGACTAGGAGCAAAGCAGTAAGAGGGTAAGTCATGATGTCCCGGAGGTTATGAATAAAAGAAGAAAAGAATAGTTAGGGCGTTTCTCAGCCCAGTACAGAACGTCACAGTGTGGATATCAAAGAGATTAGTAACATTGAATCACACTTCTCTCCCCCTTTTCTCTCTCTCTGTCTCTGTCTCTATTTCATCCCTTTGTACACACATAATTCTTTGTTCTGTTTTGCTTTACACACATACTCCCTTTCTCGCTCATTCTGCGTATCTCAGAGAAAATATGTATAAAATACACACACGCACTATATAGATCATTTGGGCATTAGTATGGTTGCCTTGTAAGACCAGTCACCAGGGGGAATTTGCATGGTGCAAATTAGGTTGGATCTCATCCTTAGAGAAGCTATTAGCCCCTCACTCCCTCCCTCTATAAGTGTGTGTGTGTATTTGTATTAGAGTGTGTGTAAGTGTGATCTTATCAAGGAATTTCCACTCCCAGTACATCATGTTCTCTTCATCAGGACAGGGAAATGAAGGAATGCAAAACTTCTCTCATCTGCACCAGAATTAACTAACATCCTTGACAAAGACAAAATACCGCCGCCAACAACATTATTAGAGCTTGTTGTACTGTTACCCTGTGCTCACATAGAATAAAGACTTGCCAGTGCTTTGCTTTACACTTCATTGTTCAGCAATGCTGTCTGAGGGGCTGGACAAGGAAGAAGGAAATCCTTTTTCAGCAGCAATTCATTTTGCGATCGTGATGGAGATAGCGCCTGCGAGAGACCACGGCGTGGTTTTTAAAAAGATGTTCTTAAGAGGAAGATTCGTCTTGTCACTGTTCTCTGCAGGTCCTTCACAGCTTATTACCATTTTACAACCAGGTCCTGAAAAGCTGTTTCCTTTGATAACAAATTGATTTATTTGCCTGTAATTGTATGAAGATGGGAGAACCCGAACACATGCAGACACACATGCAGCACTCGTAACGGCTGTGTATCTTCCGGCTGATTTGGAGAGAGCACTATCTGGTCCCCACTCTACCTGTGAAACAATCCTGTGAATGTTATCTGAGCCCCTGCATTGAAATGTTGAGTATCGTGCAATATTTTCCCACGTCAACTACAAATTTCATCTCTGGAAATGTTCCACGAGCACTTGCTGTTGGGAGGAGAGTTTTTACAATTAGCTACACAATAGGTTTTATTATTCTGCTGTTCTGCTGTCGGTGGTGATAAGAATAGGAAATGCAGACTGCCAGCAGAATCTAACTGGAAATGGTGCAGCATCTCCACAGTGTCGTCAAAATAATTGAAACACCGGCTTCAAGCCCCCCCTCAGTGATGGTGGCTCTGTAATATTGCTTTGTCTGATGTGGGTTTGCTGCATTAATCTCCTAGAGGGCAAAGTCAGTGTAAGTCACTTCTGACATAATTGATTTAAATGACCTCCGACCCTGCTTCAGAATCTCCCATAAATGCTCATCCTGGAAAACAATACCCCCATTAAGAAATAAATGATGTTAATAATATAAATTGTTACATTAATAGTAATTTAGAATTAGTTGAATGATTTGATGAGTGTGAAGATGTGCACGCCACTACACACCTGAAGAATTTCCCTGTGAGACTTTTTTGTTGATGTTTTCACACATCACCAAAATCCTGTCAGTTTCACTGGAGGGTGAGGACTGCAACAAACTGTACCCAGAGTCAGTTTGATCTTTACCTCAACGTGTCATTTTTTGTAGAGGAGGAATTGAAGAGTTAATTGCAAAAGCAATATATATCATTTTACAGGGGGAAAATCATTACCTGACATTCATCATTCAGTATCTTTAAAATATAGAAGATCTTGTCAACCAAGGTCTTATGTTACCTGCAACAAAATACCATCATTTGTTTGGATTTTGTGTTACCAGTCATCTCCTAAGAAGAGCTGTCACTTTTTTTCAAATCATGGGTATATCATTTTGGAACAAAACTAATTTCAAGCTACTTTCTCCCTCCTTTGGTTAACGGGGGTCTTTATGGATGATGAAAGACACCTTTCTGCTGCACTGACAAAGTGTAACTAATCATGTCAGATTAGTATCTTGGCTGGGAGGAAGTGTAGATGGAAAGAGGGATGGCTTGGCAACGAGGCTGGAGAAAATGATTTTGGGGAATTGAATTGCTGTTTATTTCCCCTTCAGTCAGAAGTACAGGTAGGCCATTCTCGAGGCCACCAGTAGATGGAGCTGAGATCCTCTCAATGCTCCATGGGTAGCTCTGCAGAATGTGTGCATCACTGTGTGTGTGCATGTGTGAACATTTGTGCATTTGTACTAAAGATAATGTAGCGAGCACACTTTTCAACAGGGTAGGTGTGCATTTACAATTTAATATCCATATCTGTGTGTGTCTGCATGTTTGCACATAGTTTTCCAGTTTCAGTCCTTTGAGGTCTATGTCGTTAGCAGTATGGGTGCAGGAGTTTTCCTCTTTGAAATGTTTACTTTTGTTTGAGGTCAGGGGAGGACAGGGCCCTGTACTCGGAGATAGACTTTTTTAAGCAGCGTCTCTTCAGGCCCCTGTGGTGAACTGGCACTTCAGAAGCTGGGTTAGGGGGATGAGTTGGGGGGTTAGTTCCGCACAGTGGGAACGGAGTTGGCTTTGGAGGCAGTGTAAGCATGCCTCTTTTTTCTCTTTTGCCTTTGCCTTACATTATATCTTCCTCTCTCATGCTAGCCCTCCTCCTGTCTCCTCTCCCCTTTCTGTGTCCCTCTTTAGTTTTCCTATCAGCCCTCTGGCCCCGAGGAGCATCTGTACCCCTCCTCATTTCCCATATGCCCAGTGCCTCTGAGCTAGGCCCCCAACACTGGAGCCAATCACTTATTCATCAGCAACATGAATTAACAATCGTTCATTTTCCATCCCACCAACAACCTGATGGTTAATTATACTCCTGACCTGCTTCCGGTCTGCACGAGGTTGTTTGCACATCACGCAAACACACAGATGGAGCATGATAAGTGGGAACCTCAACATGTCAGCATATAGACACAGAAACAAATTATCAACAGGCAACAGCCAAGACACATACAGCAAACTGGCCAGCTTAGACAACATGTAGGAACAGACAATCTGATGCACCACACTTAAATTTACAGTTTTCATTCAAAAAGTACACACAAAAACTACCCAAAAGATCCTATTTTTGGCAGGCTGGTTTGACAGAGATTATAAATGGAGTTGGGATTCAGAGAGACTTATTTGAATGAAACAGAAATGAATTCTGTCTAAGGCCACAGTCCAGGTTACAAGGTTATCAGTTATCAGCACATCATTGAACTGTGGACTTAAAAAACCAAGTAGCTGCCATTCCTACTGCACTTTCTGAGCCAACGGTGTTTTTTTTTCATGAAACATCAAAGGTGGAGTGAACAGACACAGTGAGAATCAAATTCATGCATCCCAAAGGTGCCTTTCAATAGATGGGAGCCTGCACCCTGGAAAACTACACTACAGGATATGAATGGTAATTGGTTGATTGCCCTCCTTGATGTCACAGTGATGTTGCTGACAAATGTAACATGTGGCCAGTAAGAAGTAATTGCTCATCTGGAGGAAGGCAACGCCCTTCTTAGGCCCCGTCAATGCTTTGCTTTCAGCTGCAGCAGAGAACAGTGCGCGCTCGCTGCTATCCCTTTGCATCTGTCTTGAAACATGATGTTTATGTGTGGCTGATGAAAGAGAGTGTCTGTCTTTCTGGATGACAGTGGAAGACCTAGCTCAAGGACATGGTTCAAAGCATTGCCAGGTATCAGTCAAGCCCTTTGAAGCCTCCTCTCCTCACCCTTCTGAAAGGGGAGATGAGGAAGAGGAGGAGGAGGAGCCGGCTGAAGAATCACTGTTTTTACATTTTGCTGTGCATCGAGCAGTGTTTACCTTGCTGGGAATTAAATTGCTCTCAGCCATGAGAGAAACTGCTCCCTTGAACTCAACTGTCTTCAAAGCCTCTCCTCCACCCCACTCTTCATGCATTCAGTCCCTCACCCCGGAACCCCCGCTTTTGTGCTGTTTAACCTCTCCAAACAACCCACCACCCCCT
>OMKZ01014867.1:39914-55891 GCA_900302535.1 Neoniphon sammara | reverse complement strand
AGTCTCTCTGAGTGGTATAGATCCTCATGGCTCCTTCTGTCTTGGCGGCATCCTTGGTGGAGCTGGGCGGCAGTTCCAGTTTCCATATGATCACCTGACTATCTACAGGACTGCTCAGCTCCTCCACCTCAAAGTCCATCTGAAGCACCTCCAGCAGACTGCTTTCAAGCCTGGATAAGAGGCAGACAACTGGGTCAATAGGGAGGACTCGGAGAGATAGAGATAGGCAGACACATACAGCACATACATGCATAAATATAGATAAAATTGCACGGTTTTGTGGGGGGGGAAACAAGCATTTAAGAGAAAAATAGGGAGCAGGAAAAGCCAACCATGATAAGCAAGGCAAGCCAGCAAAGGAAGCCATAATAATAATCTCACTGCAGCAGTCCTATGCGACACTACGTTACAATCACTTGGTGCAGGCACTACTATAACCTTTTTAGGTCTTTGTTGACCATTGTGAGGGGCATTTAATGTCTTTTGATGCCTTTGGTATGTAAATTAACAGCTAAAGCCTTTTCCCCGCAGTCATTGGTGTAATTATTTTCCCATAGGGGTCTTCCAATTCCATTTCCACAAATTAAATTCCTGTAGATATTATTATATGTCACTGATGCACATTGAATAGTATGACTGGCTGAGAATACCAAATGAGCAAGAGGCATTTGACCATGTGTGAGACAGGAAATTAATGGGATGGGCACACTTTAATAAGTTAAACATATAAGGGATTCAGCCAGAATCAGTACCAAAATCACTGTTATCACAAAGTAGAATGGGGATACAGGAATATTCTGTGGTGACCTTGGTGCATATTGACAATTTATAGAGTTTCACTGTGAACAGTGACAATGGGTCAATAGGACCTCATGTATGGTGCAAGGACAGCACAATGCATGCTATAAACTGCAGGCTATACGTATCACTCCTAATACATACACTTAGCAATCCTCTTAATGTACAATATCAGACTTTATCTGATGTGTACTTATCTCAAGGATTTATCCAAAGTGTTTCACCCTGGGTAGCTGAGCACTAAACATGAGTTGAGAAAATGTAAAAGGCCGTTCAAAGAGAGCAGAAAGTAGCTTGGATCATAAAGACTGAGACTAGGCAGACGGATTGAAGAGGGGAATGTGGTAAGATATCATTTCTCCTACCAATGTCTGACTAAAAAAAATTCCACTCAAGTGAGATGGTATGTTAGCTGGCCCCGCGGATGTAAAGCAGAGAGATTCTGTTGGAGAGAAATGTGATCCCAATGGTTGCGACAAGACCCAGTCCCCCTTTTGTAACTTTGTAGAGCGCTTTGCATCTCCGGGCAGTTTCACACTACTGATGCAAACCAAAAAAAAAAAAAAAGAAAACAAGAGAGCTGAACTGCAATGTGCTGGCCTTACCCCGAAGTTGCTGGGACTGTAAATTGTGAACAGAAAAATAGGTAGTCAGAGGATAGCAGCATCCTGCATGCACAACAAAGTACACGCCTTTGTAACTTATAATGGGCTCTCAGTGATGCCAGCCGGAACACAGTGTCCTAGCTATGGATGCAGTTTTCTCCCATGGCCAACTGAGTACATTGCATTGTTTTGTTTTGTTTTTTCTTGGCACTACCTTGAAGTATAGCAAGGATATCGAAGTGGATAAAATGCATGCAAAAACCCAAACACACATGATCAACCCACTGCATCTCTGTGCACAGTATGTAAATATCTGTAGCTGTGCAGATATGCATAAATAAGTCACTCCTACTGAAAAAACCTGTTGTTCATAAATGGGAGCATATCTTCTTTTTCCCACATTGAAGCACGAACAAGAAGTAGAAATTGCAAACCTTTATGTATATTTGTCGTGCATTACATACATTTTGTTAATCTTCCATTAAGTTCTGAACCCAACAATAATGCAGGCAAAATTCCTCCTCTGTTACTCCAACATATGTAGCCTTAGAAGCGTAAGACAGAGATTTAGCATAATTGAATAACCTTAGCATATTGCTCTGAGAGACAAAGATTAAAAGATAATAGTATTCCAGTCAAGTATCAAAACAAGATACGCGTGATTCACATAGGCCTGCTCGTATCCCATTAAGTATGCATTAACACAGATATCTGAAAGATGACGGATACCACTATGCTATTTAAGCCCTTTGTCATTCTTGTGGGGCAAGCAGGGGAATTAGTTCTCAGTAACCTGTTTATGTCCAGCACTGAGCTGTAAGTGGTTGTATATAGTCTGAAGATCCATACCAAGCCGTTGTGACAGAGGATAAAGAGCATTAATGTACAGACACAGCAGACACTCTCAGTAAAGCTAGGAAGCTGAGAGACAAAAGTCCATGAAATCCCCACAGTGGTGTGACAGTAGACACTCTCCGCAGGGGTTCTGTAAGTTCTATGACATTTTAGAGCGGATTAGCCTCACTGACTCTGAGTGGAAAAAATATGTTAACCCAAAAAGTAGTTGTGATAAACAATGTCCTAATCCATGCCAAATGGGGAAAACAACTTAATGAGGTCAAACCAATAATGACAAGTACAGATAAGGTCAGTGTTTTGTCTTTGAAGCAAGTTATAAGTCTTTTTGTGCTCGTAGCCATTGTTGTATGACCTCTGAAGCGTCAATGTTACACAAATGCAAATGTTTCAGCTACATTAAACAATGAGTTTGGATTCCACACTCTCATGGAATAAATTATATTTATTTTTTAACCTTTATTCAAGATCAAGAAGGTAACTATTAGCTAACTAAATCTCTACCTTGAAGAAATGTCTGAAAACCTCAATCTGCCGTTCACACCTAGGAGCTGCACAGCCACAAGGTTCTGTTGGCCAGTGAACAGCTCTGCTGGGCAGCTGGAGGTAAAGAATCTTGCTCAAGGGCACCTCGGCCATAGTTGTTGAGCCTGGGGTGATTGTTATTCATTCGCTTCCTGCTCCCACAGTTGCCCAGCCTGCCCAGGAATGGAAGCCATCCAGTAACAAGCCTGCTTCTCTAACCTTAAGGCTATTGTTACTCCAGCGATGCGAGAAGCTATCACGCAAAAGGCAGCAGGCTTGAAAGCACATGCAGCTCAAGTCCTTTTACTTTGTGTTGCCATTTTATGCAAAGGTGTCCCGTAATCTCACGGGGGATAGGCCATGCTTGTGACTTAACACTTAAATGAACTCAGCTCATCTCAGCTCAATTAAATACAACTCAACTAAACTTGAAAGAACATTTCAGATAAGCTGCTAGTCATGAAGGGGTTGTCAGCTCCATTTAAAAAGATAAGGTTGTAAGTTCTTCAGCTATGTATTTCCTAGACTCACAGGTAGAACCACCTGAGTTGTAACAGTCCAGTCTGCAAATGATTTTGGGGTTAGATTTTGAAACAGGCTCTTAATGTTGATCCAACAGTTTGAGGATAGCTGGACTTGCAATGCTTGTTCTGTTGTTAAAATAGGTTAATAGTACATTGTTACGTAACTGTTGCAAAAAAATCAGCTTATAGCTTTTAAGCCACTGGCTAAGGAGTTATTTTGCACTGCATGCCATCAATGCATAGGCATGTGCTGCTGGTAAGTGTTTTGAAATGAAGTACAAAGAAGCGGGCAATGAAGAGAAATGAGGGAATAGTCTTTTGCGGGATCCTTTATAGGATTTTTTTCCAATAAGTCAGCCTGTGCCCACACAGTATGGGATGTCCTACAAAGATACAACATAAGATGCCATCTGCACTAAGCTGTTGTCAGACTTATGCCATGCAGGGGGTTCGTATTTTAACAAACAGGAACACACACACACTGGTATTATCCATTGCAGGACATATATTACCACAACAACTGCAGGCGCTAAATGTACCTTGGCATCCAACAATATGTGGGAGTGATATTTGTCCGTCCAAATAATGGTAGCTTAAGGCGATAAAGGTATGATGCATGTCCCCGCCCTGACAAAACAGTTAGATATAGCATGCACTGGCATATGCAGTAATATGAAGAGACCACACTTGCCTTTTTCCAGGTATGGGAGCCTTCCTCTGACAAATCACAGCAGTGGCCCCATCCGCTCCCATATCCAGAGTGATGTCCCATAGTAGAGAGTTACTGGGTGTTGCTGTGCGAAAGGTCACACCTTTCTTTACTGTCGCTCTGCGAAAAGTGAAAAAAAAAGAAAAGGTCAAGAATATGGTAGATATAAAATGTCCTACATTAACCGCCAATGGATTTTGCAGCAATGAATAATAATTTTTCATAGTGTAAGTGGTAAACATTGTTAACAATTAACGAGATGTATTTGTCATTTTTTTCTGATTTGCCCTCCTTGTCTTGTTGAATGTGCTTGATAAATGGTCAAAGTTAAGAAACCCAGTGTGTGGTAAATTCAGTCTTCCATGTGGGATATCCAGTGGCATTATAGACTACAGTATGTCTTATTCCTGCTCCATTATTTAAGCTTTACTTAGCCAGACTGGCCCCATTTAGATCCAGGATCTCCTTAACAAGGCAGCATCTACACTTTAAATTATGCACAGAACAATAATAAAAATGTCAAGTAAATAAGTAAGGCAATCTCGAAGTCCCTCGGAGGAAAAGGGGGACAGAAAAGAGCCCTATTTCTTAGACTCGGATGAGCAGTCAGTCAAATTCTATGGAAAACTTACAGAGTCAGCAATCTGTCTGCAGTACACCCACTTAATCTAGCCACCGTTACCGCAATTCCTTTCATTACACAAAGGAAAACAAGCATTAGAAGAACAGAGGGTACCATCTTTCTCTCTGTGCACAGCCTTCATTGTCATGGACATGTGCACCCAGTTATATTGTACTAATGGCTTGTTAGTCGTATTGGGCACTCATTTGTGAATGTTAAGCAGTGCTGAACATGCAGACATTCCCGGTGGACTCTGCTCATATAAATACCGTGCAGGAGGTCAAATGTTAATGAGATGTCCTCCTACAAGACTCAAGTGCGACCAGAGGAGTCAGACATGTAAAGAATCCAGTCTAGTGCTCTAAAGATACTTATAATCCATGCGCTCAACCACTGTCACAAATTATCACTCCTTAGTAATTGTATTTACTCAAAGCCCTGATAAGACTCCCTGAATCCTAAATGACTAGAAAAAAAAAACAAACAGTCAAGTTGTCTCTAATAGCACAGAACAACATCTCCAATGTAATTCTTTGGTTTTCATCTGCATGCAAAGCTGCATGGTTTATCTCTGAATCTTTGAGATAAACGTGGCTGTAAAAGTGTTGAGCGCATTATGAGTCTCTGAGGAGGTGTAATCTACGATAGAGGCAACAGCGCGCCGAGCACTTCTGCGGCTCGGCCAAGTGTGCATGGGGGCGGGGAGACGACTTTCAAAGTCAGGCAGAAGGAGAGGAGACAGCGCTCTCATTTCAGAGTACAGCAACAAAACAAACACACTCCACCAAAACGCATTATCTCCTAATTGAAATATTTAAGATAACCTCGTGATGGATTTGCGATGGGGGCTGTGTGTGCATACGCTTTCGTGTTTGTGTTTGTGCGTCTAGATGCCCAAATTTATGCGTGCATGTGTGTGTTGGCGCGCGCGAACCCTGGTCTGTGAGAACATCTGCACATTCAGCTTTTCCAAGATGTAATCTGGAATGGAGGGCTCAAGGGACCACTAATCTTGGCATGGACGTTTCTGCCGTAGAGCAACATGGCACTGTTTGACATGACCCAGTGGCTTCAGTGCAACAGTGCAAGAAAAAACAAGCTCTCTCTCTCTCTATTCAATTCAGTTCAGTGTGCTCTCTTGGCACGGAAGTTAATACAGGTGTTGCCGAAGCATCAAGATAGAGATCGCGCTGTATCACTTGAAGTATTCACATGTAGGATTAAATTCATCTCTGTGTCAACCTCACCTATCAAAAAGTGACCAAATACGAGGACTTAAGACCACATATGCACTTGGTGAGGATCTGTCTCTGGTTTCTGGCATTAGAGAAATGTTCCGCTAGCTCTCTTTTTGGTGCCAAATAGCACTCTAATCTTCTTTGACTTTCAGTGTCATTTTTCCCGTGTTCCAAATAGGTGTATTTGCATTGCATGATAATTTGGTTTATGCAAATGAATATTAATTATCACTGGGTATCTGCCCTATTCTGCTCTGTATGTGCTGATTGGTGTTTTTCTTGGTACACGAACAATGTGCCTGCAAAGGTCAAAGCATAGGGGGTTTTGTTGTGTCTCAACCAGTGAAGCACGGGATGACTGAGTGGACCCCACACTTCACTACCACACAGTGCACTGGGCTGCATCACACTATCAAACATCCTAGGCCAGATTTTAATTAGAATTTGGACATTGTAAAATTTCATTTTGATTGCATTTAGAGGTCTAAAAGCTTTTAGTTTTAGTGCATCGACTGCCATCGCTCTCTCTCTCTCTCTCTCTCTCTCTCTCTCTCTCTCTCTGTGTGTTTCTCTCTGTACGTCTCGTTCTCACAATGAATGGGTTTGCCTCATCTTGTAGCATATGTCACACTGTTACACATTCAATCAGACAAACAGCTCACAGGCAAAAAGGTTACAATTAAAGGGATTAGGGGTTTCTTTTCGAGTGGCCAGTTTCAATCATGTGCCATCGTGACTCATCAGTCTGCTGGTCTTCATTCCAGCTGATACCACTTCCACTCCAAGCAAGTGGATTTTGTACTTTTTTTTTTTTAATTCTAGCAAAAAGTGGGTGACGCTGTTTACATTAGTAAAAGTCACAGCCACATATTTCACCTCCAGGTTAACTGGTGTCACAATCCACCAATCCGACTGAAACGCAGTGTTTTCTCCAATTTTGTGCCCTGGTGGTCTTTCATTGCAGCCGCACTCAATCCAAAAGACCGTGATTTATTGGCAATGTACCATATTGCTTTGGCTAGAGTTACAGTGAGAGTAAACACTGACATTACACTGACATTAATGGCCTGGTTAACTTGTTTGCACTGGGCTCAAGTCCTGGCCGGTATGGGATTTTAGGTCAGTGCAAAAGGGGTATGATTAACACCCCTTCAACCAGGAAGGGAAGCATTAATGGGAGAAAATGAGCTGGCGTGGTGGCTGATGGGAATGAAAACCTGCAGACTCTGGGCTCACAAGGGCACAAAGTTGAAACCACTGTTTTAAAGAGAGCGGAGACTTCAGCTGCCGCATTTTACAACATGTAATTAAGAAGCAGCCTCATGGGGGACACAAATGGTGGGGACATGTGTGCATTTTCATCAGCGGTAGAGGACTTTCTGTCACCACCAGCCCCCCAACACCTTTAACACAAAGTGTGCTACAGCAAATGTATCTCAGAAAACACACAGAATTTTTATACTGAGAAAACTGGGTTTGCAATACCCTACAACTGTTAAATCACATTTCGCTCTGGGCCGCTCTCATTAAAATCAGCACAAAATAAAAAATGAAAAAAAAAAAAAAAAAAAAGCTTGAACAAAGTTGTGTGTTCTCTGTGTTAGTATAGTGAATGAAGGTGACCAGCGTCTCTGTGTACTGTCCATTAGAGTGAATGACAGCAGAGAACACAAAGGGGTAGGCAGTCCATTGTTAGCGGTCGGAGAGCTCCCAGGAGGCGGCAGCGCAAACAACAGAGGGGACAAGCACACACACTGGACCAAAGGAGTGAAGAGGAGCGCAGGAGTCTTTCATCTCAAGGGGCAAGAGCTATGTGACTGGGATGAAAGATGAGGTGGTAACCATAGGGGAGGCGACTGTACCCTGTTACCCCTGTTAATGGCCGTACACTGGATGCAGCTGCCTCTGCGCTCAGTTCAGCTGTGCAAATGGAAGTCAGACACACACTTCTTCATAAGCTCAGCCTCAGAGAGCCCCGGATAATGTTGCGCAATTAATCAAAATATTCAATTATAATTTCATACTTCTGTATGACTCATGGATAATGTTTTAGGATTATTTTTAGGGTCTGAGGTTAGTTTCAGGTTTTTAGGCCAGATTCTAGTCTGTAAATGTTTTGTGCAATATAGACATTTTTGTAATTTAGATAAAGTCTTGGTTATTATTTCAATACTGTTTTTTCTTAAGTGTCTAGTCCCTTATCCTTAAGTTGATCAGGGTGTCCTATTTCACACATTTACCGTCATGTTTTATATGATTGCACTAGTATTTTAAACTGAACTGTGAATAAAGGGACCTTATCATATCATAAATTCACAGTACTACCTATTACAGTTTCCACAAGGCAAACGCTGCAGGTCTTTCATAGTGGAGAGACTCCACCAAAACACAGAAAGCCCTCTCTCGCTGCTGTGCAGGACTCCTGGCCTACAACTGAACTTGTGCGTGAGAGAATATCTTTTATCTCATCTTAGCAAATCCACGGCATCTCATTTTCTCCTCCTCCCAACGCTTTCTTTGAGCATTTAAGCGCTGAAAAAGAAATTAAGTAGAAAGGGCCATCCACATGTAACACATTGGATATTGTAAATCCAATATTTAGAAAAATTAAAAATAAAAAAGAATATGCTTTTTTTCCCCCATTATCACACAGCTGTTCCCAGTACCTTCAACTCAACTAACATTGCATTTCCTATGTTTGGTGTTTCATTGTACTACTCATTCTGATGATAGAGACGAAGTGTACTTAGGAATTATGAGCGCAATATGATAATTTCCCTTCTACGGGGGGGAACAATTTAATCCAGCATAATCAGTGACGTAGGAATGATGGCATGGCCTGTGTATTAATGGGAGAACCTAGGAGGACTGTTAATCTAGTAATGGCCTCTGAATAACACGCCCTCTCATGATGAAACACCTCTGTGTATTGAGCTGAGTGCAGCAGGGTTTAACTAATAAAAAGTGACAGTAACAAGAGGACTTATCTGGGGCCTTTTCTCCTTCAGCCCCCACCCCGCCTGTGGAAAAAAAAAATCCCCTGTGATTGTGGAGGAAGAGGAGTTTTTCTTATGAGTGGTTGGGAGCAGGAACCAGTGTCCGTGGCTTGGGTTAGTAGGCGCTGAGGAGGCAGTGGGCAGGGGGGAGGCACCGGGGCAGGGAAGATGGATGGCTGTGGAGACTGAAGCTGACAGTCTGTGAGAAAAGCAGCTCTCAGGTGCTGCACTTGCCATCCATCTCACTTCTGACCAGGCGAGGCATGAGTGGCACAATGGTTTTGCATTTTACATAGTCTTCACTCACTCACTCACTCACTCGATCCCTCACTCACTCGGTGATATACATATAAAAATGCAAAACCAAAGGCACGCACACGCACACACACACACACACACACACACACATATATACACACACACTGGTGCTCAAACACGCACACACATGGCCTTCCTCACCTCTGTCAAACACACTCAAAGCAGCCTTTGCCCCTTGGCCTTCTTCACTCAGTTCCCCTTCCTTATTTGTTGGTGGAGTTCAGTTTTCTTTCAACTTTCCTTTTAAGATCACAAAGCCATTGCTTGATGCCCAGCAAAGGAAAACAGAACACTGGGAGAATTCAAAGTCGAATGTGTAATACCATGCAGAAGCTGAAGAAGCTGCAAAAGCTTCGATTTGGCGACTGATCTATGGCCTACAGTGTGTGCCAAGTATGTTGTGTGTAAGCCAGGCAGCACGAGCCAGATGCACTCCATCACTGAGACCGCTACAGAGGTGCTGCACGGGGTTTGTAATTACCCCACTGATAGAATTTGTGTTCCCATCCTTGGCTTTGTGAATGCATCGCTGCAGGGACATGGTGCCACTGGTGAACCCCAATGCAATCAGAAACAGATGCAATCGTTAATTATGCAAGCAAATGTCCATCGCTTAGCCAGTCTGATGGCCAGCCATCAGCAACGTGCTTATCGTACTTATGGAGCAGTTTAGGGAGCTGGGGAGACGTTCATGCCAACGCTTCTGCCAGATGGCTGGGTCCACAGCACTGAAAATGGTTGTAAAAGTCTTATTTGTCACATAGATGAATGATTAAGGTCCCTGGTTGAAGAGCTCCCTGATACAGTATCCTGCTGATACAGAAGCTTGTGTACATTTATTTCCATAATGCTGTCTTTAAATAAAACTCATGTAACAAGGCTATTAATAGCATCTCATCAGATTTTACTGACTTTTAATGGTTGTTCAAAAAAAGGATTGTCAGTTTGTACTGCCTGCCATCCAACCTACTGATCACACACTAAATGCTTTTTCGGCAATCTAATTGCCCTTCACGTGAGAGGTGTGATGATGACAGTACAATACTTTCACTATGACCTTTATCAAGCTGTCATTGAGAATGACAGGTTCATTTCGGTGGAACGGACAGGTGTGGCTTGACTTTTTCTGAGTCGACCTCACATTTGTATGTCCCTTGACTCCGACTATAGACATCAATAACAGGTTTATCATGCTGATGAGAGAGTATTAAGCATAGCTTAATGGGACATTTAGACAGTGATAGAGCACATAGACAGCTGTTAAGAAGCAGACGCAGAGAGCTTGTTAATGGCCTGACAAGCTGGGGGAGGGTATCACTGTTTTTGGCTATGGGAGATAGGAGAACAGTAAAGGCATTATCTCTTGTTTATGGCACACCAGAAAGGGTATATACAGTATATGTTTTAAAACCGTTTCAACCACAAAGAACTACCCAGTGCATTGTATCATAGTATTTAGAAAATGTTACCTAGTTTCAGTTGAGTCTAAACAGTCCTTGCTTCAATAGACTCTCAGCAATTTTACATGGTGCATCTTTAAAGCACATAGTTACATATACACAGGATTTAGGTGTCTTTGATGCAGGGTTCTTTGGCAGAATTGGGAACTGTCATTTTGGTGATCAAACCAGCAAATGTTCAGCTACTAAGTAGCCTCCCTTACCAACGTCTAACCTGTCACCCAAGTGACAGGAACTGTGAAGAGAGAAAAGAGACATTCCCACTTTCAGCTATTTGGGTAGGAACTAGCGTGACTGAGTAAAATATGACAGTATGGAATTAAAACAGTAATGATAAAAAAGCACCATGAAGGGGAAAGTCTGGAGAAATATTTCCTTTTCTGCTTCACTGCTTCAGCAAAAAACAGAATCTGAATTTACAAGAGCGGGAAAAGAAGAGTAGGAGACGACGTTATTCAAATACATGGTCCAACCCCATGAATTACATGTCTGCTGATGGAAAAATATGATGCAGTTTAATGTTTCTGAACATGGTGATGGAATAATCCAGGTTTCCTGTAAAACGGACTCTATGTTTCATGCTTTTCATTGCCTTTTGGGCACCTGAGGTAAGTCTGCACACCCAAGGGAAATTTTGAGGACCTACTGCAGCCTGGAGCTGTGCTCTCTATTTGTGCCTTAATCTGAAAACTTTACTCTAAAGCTGGAACAGGAGGTCAAGTGCATCCATGTACAGCCTCCTGCTCAATCAACATTTACCTATTCCAGCATTCACCGTCTGACTAGCTGAGTAAGTGACTGTGACTCTAAGTGAATGATTGCAGGTCCAGGTGAAAAAGGAATGAATAATATATGAGCATCTCCTCTGACTGTCTCCTTCTGAACTGCACAGCACCTACGAGCAACTTAAGGTGGAAGCAACTATGAAATTATTCGATTTTCAGAGGGCATTGATTGCATATTCCTCTGTTTCTCAATCTTTTCAGTTCAGTGGACTAGAAAACCGTGGCCTCTCGTCCAGGAACCAATACACTTTTGGATTGCTGCCTTGAAGCACTTGTAAATGTAAAATGTAAATGTAAATTAAAACAACCACGACAGAGTACACAGTTCCCATGTCGGTTAGCCGGAGATCACTCAACTGCATTGCAAAGGCCAGCACCTGCACTAATTTCTGGAGCTTTGCTTGCCATTTATTGCTGTACATGATGTGAAACCAAGACAAGCTGGAAGTAAGGATTTGATACATTTCATTCCATGTATCACAAAAGGAATATATATATCCATTCAAACCCCATAAATGCATCCCAAGCTTTTGTCAAACAACTGTTAACTGGCTACGAGTAAAGCAGATACTACACACACACATATGCACACATAGATAGGTAGATAGATAGATAGATAGATAGATAGATAGATAGATAGATAGATAGATAGAATCTCTAATCAAGTTAGCATAAATCTCCACTTGTCTGCTTTGACAGCTGGGCTTGACAAATCTGTCTGTGTCGAAATCCAATTCTCTTTTATCTCTGTCTGGATGATGATAATATAAGGTATTACGGTGTGAATGGCCCTAAAAAATATCAATGAAACGATGAGAGCAAAATGGAGGCATTGTAATTCCAATGCACTGTTCAAGAGGCGTGTCATGTTGCATGTTGCATCATTTCACCTTGGTGTGAAGAGGGGCTGCAGCCCCTGCCTGACTAACAAGCTGACAACCGGAGAGACAGACATGAGAGCAGATTGAGAAGGGCACTTTTTTTCTCTCTCTCTTTTATGTGTGTCTCTATCTCCTCCAGGGGATAATAGTTTTCAGATAAGCACTCTGGAGTCAAAGATCAAGCCTAAAGGTGAGTGTACTTCAAATAGGGTTGAGTCATTTATTCTCTGGAAAAATATAAAACAGGAGAACACTGCGTAAAATTAGCCTCCATTATTCTGGATGTCACAGAGACCTCAGGAGGGATAACTGTATTGCTTCATGGCTGCACCACAAGTGCTCTCAACTCCAATCAAACTGGAACATCCAATACTGCAAAATGAGAACATAGCCTTAAATTAAATTGAGCTTTGTCGTTAATCCCCATGATCTTCATACATTCAATTGCACTGCATTGATATAAACACAGAGAGCGAGCATGCCCTTTAATGCAGAGAGATAATGACTCACAAGATACACGTGATGTCGGTTGATCCACGTCGAGCTTGATGACTAAAAGTGCACACAGCTCTGAATGTCGCTGGATTGGGTTTGCTCGACATGCATTTTTTCCCACTTAACATGAATATTCACCAGAGTTCTCGGAAAGACAGTTAACCTCTATCATATTTTCAGAGAAATGCCGTAATCCATGCTAAATCCCATTTCCTCCAATATTCCCTTATTTTTGACGGCACAGGATTTGCAGAGGCGGAAACACATTAGGGGTGAGGACTAATACTGTTAGCGAACAATTACTAATATTGAATTCTGATTGACCAATTAATTAAAAATCCATTGAAACTGTAGAGCCCCCTGAAGTGAAAATATTTCTCTTTAATGCTTGGCAATGAAATCTATTGAGGTTGTCATCTTACATGTGTTATCGTTGACAAGCCTAATGGTTAATGTGGTGCAACTGATGACATCATGTACCCAGTCACATCAAAGTTCAGCTATAAGGTGAGCAGAAGACAAAGGCTTACCGGAGCGTGAAGTTGGCCAGCTGGGCAGAGCTGGCCATGAGGATGTAGAAGGTGGCGATGTCTGTCTTCTTCAGTGGTTTGGAGGAAGTCCGTATGACGATGGCATTGCCCAGCTTGAGTCTTGAGAGGGTTGCCATCCCTTTAGGCACCTGCAGAAGACGTACGCTGCCAATCCTCTGCATGGGGGTGACAGGAACGTACTCGGCCTGCTGTCCGGAGCTGCCCCAGCGCCCTCCATCCACAGAGTTACACTTCCCACTGACTTTGGACTGAGCCTGGTAGTACAGCTCCACAGGGTTCCCAGTGGACGGGTCCTGTCTCTCCCTGCTGGTGCTCTCTGCCCCCGGAGCGAACCAGCCGGGCAGAGGAGTCAGCTCAGCCATGCAGGTTCCCCTCTCACCTCCCACGGTGCAGGAGCCCCTCACCTCCTGGGTTTGCCAGAAGGCGTACACTGTCACACATGGCAGCTCGTCCGCAGCTCCTTCGCCTCTGCCCCAGTCCCTTCCCGCCACGTAGAAGAGCACCCGCACTTTGGGCTTGGAGGAGAAGACCCTTGGGGTCAGCACAAAGGACTGGACTTTCCAGTTATACGTAAAGACCCCCGGAGCATTGAAGAGGCGCACGGACTGGACTAGGTCTATGGGCACAGGCTGCTCCGTGGACAGAGGGCCATAGCTGGCATTGATGGCAGGCTGTCGGCTGGCTCTCAAGATGACAAAGGGCTGTGTGTGACTCTGCATGCTGGAGTTCCTCATAAAGTCCTGCCCAGCCTCCTTCAGGAAGAAGTAGTCAGCATCCCGCACCTCGTAGTTGACTGGCAAGAAGACAGGGAAAGGCACTGGGCTCTTATTGCTGTCTGTCAACTCCCGACTGTTCAAGTCTGTTGGGTAAAAATAGGAGATTACACTAGGCTTGTTATTTATAGCCATGACATTTTACGCAAATATGTCATGGAACCACAAGTTTGGATAATTGGAATCCATTTGAAATTAAAATGGGCCCGTGGAATTCAGCTTTCCTGTACATTTGGGAATAAACTAATGTGAAACGTACCAGTAACTTCCCTGGAACTAATACTTGAATGCAAAAGTCAGCTCAGTTCAACTGATCAACTGAGTGGGGCATCACATTATTACACTAAAAGACCACTGACCTTAAAAGTTAATCTTAAAATTCCCATAGTCGGGGAACATAGGGGAAATATTGCAAATTACAACAAGAGAAGCTTAGGAGTATTATAGTTTCGGAGGCAGCAGCACCAACTGCTGGGATGGAACTGCAGTTTAGCTTTCTGCCTTTACTAAATATCATCCAGAATGCTAATCATGTCACAGAGCAATATCATGCCACTAAATTTCCACAGAAATCCTTGTAGGCTCTTTAATTTTTAAAGCTTGTTTCCGGTTAATAAACTGGGCAAAAAATGATGACAGACTATGTGCTTTTAAAATAGTTTTTTTTTTAAATAATGCCTGATGGTGTTTAAGCATTACAGTTAAAAGAAAAACCAAAAGTTTTTATGTAGTTATAGTTGACTGAACTTTTTCCCTCTCACTAAATCAAAAATGCCTTTTCACATTATCAGTGGTCTGTGAATATCTAGCAGAGCCCCTGCCTCAATGAAAAATAAGGGAATAGCACAGCAGTGTCATGTAAACTAAAGATAAGCACACTAAATTATGATGACAATTACCAGATAATCAACTAAAACAGAATTATGCCTGATGCAAAGGAAATTGCCCCGTAACCTGTACATTTACACACCAGTTAACCGCTAAACTATAACAAATTAGAGAAGCAGACGGTTAAATACTGATCACAGGGGGCACAGAATGATCTTTTTGCATGAGATCAAAGTGAGCAAAATCCAACCAACAGCATAAGTGTTTTTGATCCCGTCTACAGACTTGGGGGATGGGTGTCTGCCTCTATGGAAATGAGCAGATACAGGGGTCAGCAGGCCATCATGTGTCCTCATTAAGCTTCCATTTTGAAAGATTACACAGATTATGGCAGTTGACCTGAGTGTGCAGTGTTTATCTGGTGGCTAATTGCCCTGTTGGGTGAATTAGGAACAAAAAATAACACTGGTGTTTACTGCAGATTATCTCAGAATGGATGAAGCTGCGCAAAACTTGGTGTTGGGCGAGAAAAACAACAGCTTTAGCAACAGCTCAGCCCCAGACAAACTCAACTCAGCATTCATGAGATCATGCATTTAAACTGGGTTTCTCTGAATTCAGCCATCTCCGTGCACAGTGTGACATTTGTTTTCGTCACAGAGTGTACTCTCTCTCACTGAATCATTGATGGTTATTTTTCCAATGAGGAGAGCTCGAGGCTTTTCTAAGTCAAAATCAGTCCTCGTATCTGTCATGACTTGTGGCATTTGACAGGTCTTTCTATCATGCCGCTCTCGGTTTTATCCTCAAGCTTTCACCACGGTAAAGAGCCTGCAGGGTGGTCAGGCAGTTTGTGCGGCAATGAGTCTATACGTCACAATCATGTCAACATATCAGCCTTTGGAGGAGGATGGCAGCAGCATCTGTTTTCTCGTGCAAACACAAGACATGAGTCTCAATCATGCTCGCTAAGAGATGGAGGCAGAGACTGGAGCTGGGAATGGCACTGTCCCA
>OMKZ01014867.1:20412-37585 GCA_900302535.1 Neoniphon sammara | reverse complement strand
ATTTTTGGTGGGCAACCATTCTTTTTTTTTTTTTTTTTTTTTTTTTTTTTTTTTTTTTTTATTTCATCTTTTTTTTCTTTTTTTCATTACCAGAGTTGGACATTTAGATTATTGCCTGCTGCTTGTTGTGTCTCACTCCTGACCAGCGTGCATGAAAATGCTGTACCCCAGCTTTCTAGCAGCAGACATCCATAAGGGAAAGTAATACATCCCAGAGAGAAGGAACGCACCGTGCATGAAAGCGTAACACAAGTCATAACATCAAGCCATCAAGTCCTTTACTCCTCAATGAGATTCCATTCTAAATGTTTAATAACCTGCTCACTGCTGTTAAACATCTTGGCAGCAAGTGAAATAAACAAGCTCATGTTGGACTCATTGATAAAAATTGTATCACTCTGGAATAACATATGACGTTGAAGTACTTTTTTTAAAACATTTTTATTCATTATTCAGATCTTTAGAGAGAGATGTTTTACTGCTGGCACTGACCTTATGCTCTTTGAGAAAAGGGCCTCCGCACCCCCTCACATAATGGCCAGGCATGTCACCAGATGGTCCATTCACTCTAATGGATCATTTATTTTCGATCGTTGTCATCAAATATAGTGTACACACACATTTATGCTTCAACAATGACGATGAGTATCAGGGGAAATACTGGTACTTTTTAATCTGCTGGTCATTTTCTCCTCCCTGATTGGCATTTTAGCTTTAAATAATTAAAAACACCAAATTAATTTATTCCAGGTCACATACCTTGTGTGAGAACTGTTGCAAAGAATATGTGTAAGATCCTCCAGCTATGACAGTAAGCGCTCATTTTGGCACCCGGCGAGGCTCACTGTTCCAGGTTTCAAGTTCCCAGTCTCCGTGGTTTGCTCTTATTTCAGCAGAGTATGGAATTGATCCTTTCTTCCATTGCTGCCGTTCACACACTTGGCAAAATCACACCTGTGGGAGTATAACTTGCCGTGTATAGTCCGTTCTGCACGTGACATGAACAGCTCTATTCGTCCATCGGCGGATTTGTGCGTAAAAGTTGTGCGTAATGAGCCTGGAGATGTCTCGCCTGAAGACTTCGCTTTCGGTCGGTAGACGCGGGAAGCCTGAGCTGAAATAACGAATAATTGCAAATAATTTTAAATTCTCGATCTATCTGAGACCTCTAAACGCGTTATCTCACCATGTGCCCCGGACTGAGTCAGTCTTCAGCCTGTCTCCCACCGCGCCGGGACTCCGCGATGTTAAACGGCTGTTAGCAGATCACTGACTGTCTTGTGCGCAATCCTCAGGGCACTAAACTCATCATCTGTCACTGTTCATCCGCTCATAAAGAAACGTCCAGTAGACTGCTGGAGGGATTTAACCCTCCGTTGGTATGAACGCAATGCGAGGCTAAATTATCGCGTTTTTGGAGGAAAGACGACGCATTAGATTGGCGTGGACACACCAACTGTGTCAGTGGTACTAATTTTTTGATAGGAGTAGTGCACTGGAGTGAAGGAATATAGAGTTAAGCCTCCCCAACACCCCCCTTTTTTTGAACTGACATAATTTTTAAACAAATCTTTGTGGTGTGAAATAGATGGTGAAGATAAAAAAAAAAGTTTGTAGAAAACTTAATGCAAATAGTATGAGGATATAGTCCTTTCAAAGAGGAATATATATACATGAATGCTTTTCTAAAGTGAAATTATTGTACTGGCGGTGTTTTTCTTCATCTATACATCACTGATGGTAACTGTACCCTTTAATCACTGTCAGCAAAATTATGTTGGCCTATTACTTTTGGTGGGAAAGGGTTAAGGTTAGGATTAGGAAATTAAAATTCTCCCAAGTTACATTATATGCAATGTGTTGTTAAACCAATTTGGAAAGTTATTTCTTATGCATATATTGTCAGCTTCACCTGAATTTGCATTAATCTCTACACTGGACCGTTTTACGCCCTGCTCTCTCATTGCATCACATCCATAAGGTAACAGCGTCAGACACTGACTGCTGGTACGCATGTAATTATCCACCATGATCATCACAGTTTTGAGACGCTGCATTCAAGTAGCTCAGACTGACTTAGGCTAAATTCAACCGCGGTGAATCTGGTTAATTAGGATATGATTTCATCACACTTCTTCAGTAATCCTGCTCATCAAAAATTTAGAGTTTGGGCATTTTTTCCCCCAAACAAATTAGTTATATATCCAAATTGGACAATTTGTACAATGCTTGATGCATTATCTATTAAAACAGTATAAATACATTTGATAAAAGTGATATTGGTTTCTAATGGTCTTAATGGTGGAGCATCAGGTGGATTTTTAGTGCCCTCTGATGGTTATGAGGAGTTTATTAGCAAAACAGAAAGGTGAGTGGGTATGCCTTGCAGTCAGTTACATCAGAAATGATCAGTTTTTGAATTCAGTTTTGGTCATTTTCTTAATAGAAAACCTGATGAATAAAGAGTGTCATTTAAATGCTGTCTATTGTAACAGAGTATGCATGCATTGCATGACACGTACTGCATGAAACCATTTTTACCTTTGAAACATCTCAGCTAAGTAACGCTGGCCCTCATCCCTTTGTCACAAGATTAACATTTTAGCAGAAACAGAACCTGGTGCGCTCACATCTCAGTGGTAGAGCATGGTGGATGTTGACACATTTCATTCCAACAAAAGTTCATCTTTATTTGAAGAATTATGCTGGTAGATGTAATGGCACTTCGCTGGCTAATAAAGAGGATCAACCAACAGAGTGTGCAACCAAACTTCACAGTATCTGGAGACAGGAGGAAGTTGCCACGAGCTACCGCTGTGAGCTTGTTTGGGCTCCTCCCTAGTACTGCAGTGCTGTGATAAGCAGCAGCAGCAGCAGCTGTGTGTTGTGTTGGGGCTGCTCCAGTGTGCTCTAGTGCTGCCGTAGGATCATTTAGATCCTCTCCTGTTTACCTGCTCCTCACATGGTGAGGAACAGCAACTACACCAAGTATTAGTGAGGCTGATTAACCTCCTAGAAGCAGTGCTAAAGTTGTATCAGGACACATACACCCATAAACCAGTTATTTTGCACACACATATGTATGCACATTCACTCGTGCTCACAAACACAGAGTGTATCATAGTTACATACAAGTGCGAATATTTTATGATATTCAGCAGGACTTAATGATTCAAAGCAGACAAAACCACAGATTTTTTTGCTTTGTAAATTGAACAATTTAGACCTGAAGAATTGAAAGTAGAACATTTAAGTCTTCAGTAAAATACATGTGGCAAGCTGTTGTAAGGAGACAGCCTTTCAAGCTGCCTGAGGTAACAGAAAAGGAGAATCACTTCAAAAAGGTTTCACACATTCGTCCGTCATTTAACATGACATGACATTAACTCGTGTGACAATCTACATTTTTTTGACCTTCCTCAAGGTAGTCTTATATAAAATAAAGGCAGAATTGTTGGCAGAGGGAGAACATATGGTAAAACCTGTCAAGAATGTGTTGTGAACACTTAAAGGACAGCAAAACAACACGGGCCTCCGGATATGCAAGTTAGGATGTTGACATAGATGGATGTCACAGCAGAGATGTGCTGGAGTGGGAAAAGTGGCCATAAACTGGTGATAGATGTGAGTGCCACAAGGAAGGGGATGCATTTTCAATACACATCATCCTTCTGTTTGACAGATAGAGGTAGCTTCTGCTGAGGTGTATTTACCCACACACGCCGTTCTAATGTTCATGTCCTCATTTTCATTCCTAACTCAGAGGGAAGGTGCACTAAAATTTGCATATCTTTAAAATTGCATTGTTACTGAATATTGGATGTTCACTATAGTCGTATGTATGTATGTATGTATGCATGTATGCATGCATATATGTAGAGTGATTTGCATACTTTAATCTGGCACTTGCTCTTTGCATTGTATAGGAGGTCCTGCTGTCCTACTATGTGTGTCAGTTTGTATTGTATGTATTATAAAAAAATCAATCAATAAATAAATCCATCTGACAAAGTACACAGTATTAACGTTGCTCTGGTCTGTTATTAGCATGGTTGTTGGTATATTTACTCCTTATAGTGTTGATATGTTGGTTTGCAAATACAATTCTGTTTTTGAATCAGCTGCCCCTTAAGCCTGTTGTAGTCAAAAACAATTGAGAGTGTAGAGTCAGGGATAAGCCTAATCCTAAATTAAGGTAAGTGTAGGTAGAGGGTAGCAGAGGTGAATTTAGCTGTATTTGGTGCTGAGAGGTGATGGGTGGTTCTGAGACACCAGCTATCACCCTCTGGATGTGTTGTGGGCTGAATTCAATCAAACATCTGTGATGGGAGGTTAACCCACTTGATAACTTCGGTGACATACCCGCACTCACACACTCAACCTTATAACACTTAGAAGGGTTTGGTGGTGAATGGTCTTGTAGATTTATATCATAATGATATATACCACATATCAAAGTGAGTTTTGGATTTGGATTAATATGATGAGGGCAAGGGCAAAAAGAGAAAAAAAAATCTCTTTATTACCCAGACATGAAAAAGAACAAATTTTGCTACAAGTGAGGGGAAAACAATTGAGACAAGAGCTTGGTAATGAAGGGACTTGGGAGTAGAGGGAAGGCCTGTGTTTTGGACACCCTGGAGGGAGGTGGTGGCTGTGATCAGATGCACCCATTTGAGTGTAAAAACTGTAGAACACACAGAGTATTTCTCACTCCACCACCTGTGCTCGGCCCAAGCTATGGATTATCCCCACACTCAACAAACATTTAAATATTGCACATTGCTCCCACTACAACATGACAATCCCTCTACTTACAGCACTAAGCTACACCTTTGCATATGCTTTTCTACAGCGGGTTAAACGGTCACAGGCAAATCTTTGATACACTGAATGCTTTTCCCATTTTTAAATGGCAGGGAAAATGGCTTCTGTGTCCTTAATTGGAGGGAGGTGGCTGGAGGTCTTTTCCTATTACACGCCTGCATGGCATGCACAGCTCTCCCACACAAGCTGCTCCCCAAACATTAATGACAAGTATGTAAAACGTAAAAGGTACAAACCTGCAAAGGCATAAACCTGAGTAAACACAGGCTCAGAAGCCACGAGCATGAGCTGTCTTTCTTCTCCAGGGTCCTAGAGACATACAGGTTACATTTGCACCAGTGTCATAAAGACAAAGTCCTTCACATTTTATTGAGCTTCAGAAAGAAGATTACAAGCTATCTTTGTCATATACAGGTTTTATAGGTGCAGAGCATGCACCGGCATTATTTCAGGTAGTAATAACCAAGCAAAAGGAACAAATAAATCAGCATCTCCCAAAGTCCAGCAGGCACTCTTTACAAGCACGAGCTGAAATAGTGATGTTTACAGCTGAGAAATTATTTATTAGTACACTGCTTTATTTGAAGAGCCTGCGTGTTTTTGTTTTTTCCCATGCTCTTGTGCAGAGAATTGCTGTCTGCAGCTTCCTAATCCAGCCCAAACTGGGCCATGAGAGACAGCTCTCCATGTTTGGGTTGAATACCCCCAGGCAGCTGAAGAAGAGTTTGTTCAGCCTAATCTCCACTGTGTGATGTGTGACTTCTTCCCCTGCTGTCATACTCATGTAATCTGCTGTTTGCTCCGCTTTAAGTCCGGGCGTAGCGAGAGGTTGAAGCGGGGACTACATGATGGGAACTGTCATCTCTGTCCCATCGATGGGTGCTGCCAGTATCCTGCTAATCCCCAGAGTAATCCCGCCACCACTCCAGAGGAATCAGCCACACCAAGGCTGGCAGGACAGGACTCTGCAGCTCTCTGCACACCCAACACATGCATACTCACACACGTGTATATGTAATTGCGTGAAAATACATGAGTGTGTGTGTGTGTTTGCATATACATGTATAGATCGCTAACAACATCTTTACATGAAAATCGGCTTTCACGCTTGGTAGATTTGATGTTTACCTACAAAAAGCAAAGATGCACTGCGTAAACTGAGACGGATTAGATGGCATTTTGAGTGAAAGAGAGTTTTTTTTTTCAGGTTTAAAAAATAATTTATGTTAGCAGCATTCACCCTGGGACATCAGTTACTGCCATCTGTGGGGTGTGCATCATCCTCTATGGCAGAGGTGGACTTCTGCCATACAGATGACCATATTCTCCCCTAGATTCCCCACCATGGGAAAGCAAAGTCCAAGATGAGATCCCACACTGTATATCTCATTTATGTATTTTATAAATGATATCTGCTCAGCACAGTGGTGAGACTGGAGTCTATTTTCTCTCCTCTGAACTTCTGCGCAGGAAAAAATAACCACTTATGTTGTTCTGACTCAGAGAAAAATGGGACATCATCAAACTCTGTGAAATATGTCTCATTCAGTTGTCCCCTCCGTATTTCCAGTTATGTAAAAGTGAGTATAGCGGAGGACCTCAAAGATCACCCTGCTGCGGCAAAATTCACAGAGGAAAAAGAAAATTGGCTCTTTGTGTTTTCTCCCAGTTGCCTTAAAGAAAACTAAACCGCATGGAGGTCAGAGCCGTGGTTCCTGGGTAAAAACATCTTCTAACTCCAAGATGCTTATTCCATCTTAAACATGTCTTACTTTTCATATGTTGGTCTTGCCTAATGAGGAGGCTTTGATGTTTCTGTGAGACAAATAATTCTTACTGGAGGCTACCATCTGACAATTATCTAAGAAATACGGTAACAATAAAGACATAATACAGTAATGAGGCCTTGACATCTAATGATTTGTTTCTTTTTAAAGCTCCTTAGGTGCTATAAAAAGAAAAGAACACATTTCGGGGCAATTATCAAACAGTTTTCTCCAACAAAGATAATTTGTTTCACAGAATCCTCATATTTTATTTATCCTCTCATTAATTTCCATTTATTTATCTTAAGGAGGTTGGAGAGGAAACAATTTCAATATCAGTAATGCAGCACACAGTCCTGGATGAATCAAGTTGTCTCACAGCGGACTAATTAGTGGCTTCTCGTTTTTTTTCATTTATCTATCATTTATTTATCACTTTTCTTCACATACAATGACCAGCAAATGAAATATTTCCCTTTTCTCCTTAGATCCAGAGAATATACCGTGTCTGCGTAACAAACCTGTCATCCGTGTTCATTCTTTTGTAGAAACTGTGTAGTAGATAAGCAATAAAATGGCTGTTTGAGGCACTAGGTTTGTTTTTATATAAAATTCATTGGCTCCATGACAACTGCAGTGAATCAAATCTCCACTTCAATACAGTTTCGGTTCTAGAGGTCAGACAAGGAGACAAAACAGACTGTTTTCTCACTTGCCAGCACACTACTGGGTCTTGACCCAAATTTGACGTTTGCCGACGGGACATGTGCACACCCAATATGAGGATGGCGTCACCGGTGCAGCTTTCCACCTTCACTGTAAAAGGGAACCAAGAATAGATTATAAAGTGATGTGTGGCCTTGTCTGTAATCTGACGAGCGAGCTAAAGGGCAAAAATGACAGGTTATTTCAGTGCAAGGGCAGTTAAGAACAATGCAGGCGGGCAGCAAAGATATTAATCCGCAGCTTTAAAAGTGGCCCATAAATGCTACCCAAAGGACCTATGAAGGTGATGAGGTGATGGAGGGGTCACTATGAGTGAATTACAACACCCCATTTGTTGAACATTAAGGTCATGGGGTGGGCCTCGGTAGAATCAGATTGTCAAGGATGAGAGGTGCCGGGGGCAACGTTCAATAAAACATGAGAGCAATCTTCTCACCAGGAGTAAAAGTGCTTGGCAGTTCAACTCCAGGCAGCCCAAACAGATTTCCCCTGTGAGCCAAAAGCATCGCAGCTGCTCATTCACCACGGCTGGCAATCCAAGCTGCCATCAAATCGACAGCCGTTGCCAGAAATAGTGCTGGAAATTGGCCAAACTATCACACAGTATCTGACCTCTGACAAAGCTTATCTTGTACAAGAAAACGTATGGAGCTGAAATGATAGTGTCTCCCTGCTCCAGGCCCTCTCTCTGCCTCATTAGCCACTGATATTGGATAGGTTATCTTGGCTTACAGCACATTTTATGGTCAGAGCTCGCCTTATCCCGCAAAAGGCACAGAGGGAAGGTTAGATTGTAAGAATATTACGTCTGAAACTCCTTTTGAATATGATGATTTGATATGTGCCAGCTGATCCCCTAATGGCTCCCGCGTAGCAGTGAAGGTATGCAGGTGATGGCTGATTTCTGGGTTTGCCACGTTGCTGGAGACTGCTTGCTACAGGGCATGAAACGAGGAGACAGATGATAAGCTTTTCCCTCACGCTCTGGGGAACACAGTCAGCCATGATAGAATGAGTCATGACAGGCTGGCGTTCCAGAGACAGATTTGTATGTATACCCCAACTCTACATCATGCATCCACAACAATCATGGACAACACATGATCTCTATTTGGACACGGTCACCGGATTCCTAGAATCCTGGATTCATGAGGGATTCCTCAACAGGGCCTCAAGCCTGGCTTCACAAGCACGATGGATAGTCTCTTGTTGTTGGCTGTTGTTAACTGAGCACTATTTATGGATTAAAAAGAGATGTGTTTTATTTCAGAGTAAATAGCTGGACCGAAGGTGGCAGAAACAGCAGCCATAAGTGCTAAACAAGTAGCACAGGTTGCAGACATTACACTTCCAAGTCTTCCCCTGCAGCGTTCTTCGAGACACTCTGCAAGACCAGAGGGGTTTCACATCTTAAGCCCAATTTCCCCTTTGCTGATATAGAGTGCCAAATTCAAGGAATTACCTGGCAAACCATGATCAGGTCCAGAGGATTAACAGGAATGTTCTCCTCCAGAAATCAGACATTTTGTCATCTCCAGAGGGCGGTTTAGCAAAGGCCAATGAGTGGATGTCAGAGCTCAACCTTAATTTATGTATATTTCCCTCATGCAAGCTCACAGCAGCATGACATGCAGGCTGAGCAGTTAGTCAGCCATGTTATTAGATTTTTTTCCCCCTTACTGAGGGTGATGTAGGTATGCACTTGAGGAGTGTTACGACAGGCAACATGTCAATCTAACAACGGGTTAATGGACAGATACAACATTTATATGCAATCACATTATGTCGTACAAGTGATCAGGTGAAACATTTGAATGTCTAAATAACTGATCAGGAACTATCGCAGCAAGTTGTGCTGCAGCTGTGCTGCCATCTAGTGCTTTACTAGCTGCTTGTTGAGCTTGCAGAGGGACATAAAAATGAATTCAGTCCCAGACTGTATTCATTTTCTTTTTATTTATTTATTTTTTTCTCCTGTGAAGCGTGCATGTGTGTCTAGTTGTGCATGAGTGTGTGTGTGTGTGTGTGTGTGTGTGTGTGCGTGTCACTGTTTTTATTCACTGCACTTTGCAGCGGCAGGAGTGCATACATTTCTAGTGTGGGTAATCCCAGTGGGAATCAAAGCCATAACCCTGGCAGGGTTACTGCTATGTTCTGTTCATTTAACTTCACAGTGTATGGCTGCTGACATGCTTTTATGACTGTCTACCATGTTTGATTCCAGTGTTTTGACTTGAAAGAAACACACCGAGTTTTTAGATTGGCCTGTTGGTCATCTTACCTCTTATGACATCTTACCTGATAATATGACACCAAAATCATTAATGTTTCTCTAATGGTTAGGATGAGTAGTGGGGTTAAGGTTGGCTTGCACCATGCTAACTGTTTAGCATACATTATGTTGAGTGAGAGCACACACCTAGCATTTTCTCAAAACTGAAAAAAAATGTGTAGCAGTTCTAAAGTTAAATGGAAAATAATCAGAAATGATAAGTGGACAAAGCTGGCACATTTGTATAAGATATTTTTTTTTACATATTTTACATAAATTTCCACAAAATATACAAAAATAACCTGCTGTTTTGATTCACCTGGTGCGACTTTCCTTGCTTCTGGAAATCAATTACAGATTAAATTAATTCTGTAGTTCCAAAAATAAATGTGGCCATAAGCTACAGTGAGCTATTATGTTTCATTTTTAAAATTTATGAATGTTACAGAACCATATAGCCACCATTTATTACTAAATGTTGCTGCAGTTTTCTTTGGATAATGCTAGTGCTCAACATAGTGAGGGTATGCTAAAGTTTTAGCATGCAACACCAGAGCAAACAGCTTATCAGGCCATATGGATAATTTTGGTGTCTGAGCTCTCGTCACTTAACAGGTAAGTTGATAAATGGAGCAAAAACCTGGTGTATTTCTTTAACAGCTATGGAGATGTCAGTAGCAGCAGCAGCGGTGTATTGGTCCTACAGTGGAAAATTCCTTTTCACTTCAAGTGATACAGACATCACCTGGAGTTTTGTTATGGCTGCACTGTCCTCCACAGGCTCCTGTTGTCCTGCGGCTCTGCCCTGTGATTGACTGCGTATGCGGCAGGACGAGCCACACCAGGACAGAGCCACTTATCACTCCAGGAGCGATGGATGACCCGGGAACAGAGATGCAGCCCGGGCCGCACACTGTGTCATCTGTCAGCCAGCCGAAGTGAACCAGAGGATGAGAGGAGATGAGCAGGACAGAGATTTAAAGCCCCCCTCCTCACATTATCTCCCTTCACACCATTGCTCATTTTGTGAAACTTCCTGGAGCTAAGACTGCTGGAACAGACTTTAGAGCCAGGGAATAAAGGAACAGGTGAAAGATGGCGGCAGGGAAGGCACGCTGTTGAGAGCATAGCATCGTGGTTGTATTTCTAATAATACTGAGACTCCGAGTCACTTTATTCACCAGGTACAATAAGCGTGAAAGATTTTTTTTTTCAGTTCTGGTGCAAGAATATATTAACAACTCTGCACCAAGCCCACCAAGACATATCTGTGTATTCATTCTCATTCAAGGAGAAGATGAGCTAGTTTGATTACAGAACTTCCATTTTAAGTTAGGAGTGTGAATCTATTCAGTTAAATTCATGATTCACTATTTGGGGATTCAGTTTAAAGAGTGATTTTTCTTTTTTGGAGCAATTCAATTTAATTTGAGTTTGTAAACCAGAATTCAGTACTTAATAAATCTGCAACAATATAAAGTTATGAGAAGAATTTGGCTGCTTCAACTTTATTTATTCCATTCTAGAAACAAAGAAGAAATAGTATTCTGTCAGATTACTGCGTTAGCTCTTTAAGTCGTGAATGAATCGATTTAAAGCAGTGGCTCTCAAACCACTCCTCAAGCATCACCTGTCCTGCAAGTTTTTGTTCCAACTCTACTTTTGCACACCTGATCCATTTAAGGGGTTAAGGACGTACCTGAACAGGGCTTGCACAGAAGCGTGTGGCCCTTAATTGGATCAGATGTGAGCTGAGATGTAGAGCTGGATGAAAAACTTTGCAGTACAAGGGGTAACTTGAGGACTGGGTTGACAACCATTACATATCGATTCAGGCCTATTTATATCTTTTAGCAGATCAATACAGAATATAATAAATGCACCGATGCAATGAATGAATCTTTACACCCCTACTTTATTTATTTTTTTATTATTTTTTAAGCTCTTCTGTCCTATAGGAAGTCAGTAAATGGTTGAGCCAATGCTTGAACATCCTAAATAGTAGATTGAAGATTGCCTCACAATATCCAAATAGCTGTACAACCTGAGTGGAATACAGTACAGGTTATTCCAAGTTGTGTCAAAGTAAATGCATCAAATATATGATGAATGATCCAGCCAAGCCCTTCCCCTGGAGAAAAAAAATACAAGCTCTATCTATAATTGTTTGCATGTATAAATCATTTAAACAACAAAAAGCACAGCGGCTCAGTCAACTGTTGCATCTATATGTGTGCGTGAGGGAGCGAGCCGTACAGACGGACACATCTCTCCATCTCTGGAGAGGAGGAGGAGGGATGGTGCATTCACTGGAGCTGACAGGTACCTACTACTGATTCAATGTGATTTATTTCCACACAGAGCTTGGACGTGGACGGTGCATGGGCAGGTCAATTTGGTTTGGTAGAAGAAGAGGCGTCTGATTGATAGAGTCTGGGGGCCAACCATGTTCTCTACGCTCGGCTCCCTCTCCATCAGGGCCCCTGATATGGCCGATTAATCCTCAGTACACAGAGCAGAGACTCTGGCAGGGACTGTGTGCGTGTGTGTGTGTGTGTGTATGTGTGTGTGCGGATAGTGTTTTCCAGGGAGCAGACTCCAGGCTCCTCCTCAGTGAGCCCAGGATGGGAGTCTGCATCTCTGCCAAAGGAGCTGTAGTGTGTTCACTCATGCCTAGTCAGTCAGGAGATTGAACTGTTGGCATGGATGTATCTTCTAAGTTTTCACAAATTTTAGGAAAAGCCAACATTTTAAGTATCTCAAAGAAAAAAAAGTTTGACAAAATAATCTGGAGGCCTTCAGCAACTGCTATCATTTCCAGATCCTGCAAAAAAAAAAAAAAGACTAAGTTCACAGGCATCACCACTAGATGGCAATATCAACTAAAAGAAATTGATGGCAGTTGGTTGAGTAGAAATAAGTTGGATGAAACTTTGTCTGTCTTAATGACTTAAACGAGCCTTGTGGGGAATACAGTATGAAAGAACATGGAACCCCTCCCAAATATTGAGTTTCTCTCCTCTCTGCAAAAATCTATGTCTCACTGCTTAAAAATCCATCTTCCATTTTCCTTCCATTCATATATGTCTCAGTTTCATGACTAAAGCAGTTTTAGTGAGGGCGACAGTAACAGAGTATAACTTCCACCTGGCTTCACTTGGTCAGTGTATTTCTTGGAATACTTTATGCACTCACAGCAGGGCTTGTCAAATGTTTTCATGTTGTGGATCGCCAAGCTGGCTTTCATTAAGCTGCCTGCCTCCATTTGAAGTGATTTTGCCCTCAGTACCCTAACATGAAAAGATGTTTTGCTTTCTGTAAAATATTAAATTGTTTAGACGTCATTCTTAAACATGGACAAATAGATCCGAAGCAGTGACATTAAAATGTAATGTGAATTAAATTAGTGAAATTAAACTATTCCTCATTTTGCTGAGGACCCACTGCAAGCCCCTTTAGGACCCCTGGCTGTTCCCAGACCTCACTTTGAAAATGACTGACTCAGGGTGTGAGATGTCTTTTTCACGAGTAGAAAATTCAATTGTGCCCTAACAGAAATACACTACTGAAAATCTCCATCTTAACAAATTATTTTGTCTTACACTCAGTATTAAAATCCTGTTTCTTAAAATGAGTGTAAAAATCTGCCAGTGAAATCCCAATTGTTTCCAATGCAGTTTCACTTGTTTGAGAAATTTTCTAGTTTAAATGTGTTGAAACAAGGCAGAATAAGGAAGGTCAGCCCACTAGTATCAAGAAACTGACCCAAGACAATTCTGGAAACGAGTTGATTCGCATTGGAAACAAGTGGGATTCTCTCATGCCACTGACAGATTTTTTTCATTTATTTTAAGAAAAAAAAAAACACTGAATAGAAGACTAAATGACTTGTTAAGATGGATATTTTTGCAGGGTAGGGAAAGATCATGAACCATTTGTTCTTTGTCGAGCAGCCCCCATATCCACTTTGCAACCCACTTCCATAAGGCCACACCCACAGCCTCAAGAGCCTGATAATGAAGGCGAGCCGAGCCTGCTGTTGACTCGCTCGCATTATCAGTCACAACAGCACAGCCAGGCTGCTCCCTGCAGTTTGCTTCAATCCCTCTCTCCCGGTGCTTCTTCCCAGTGCGCACCCTGAGCCAGGCTGTGCTGGCTGAGGCCAAGCAGGCCCACGGCCCTTCACATCTTCAAAACTTGGTGCGGTCAAAGTGCTGCCTGATATCCCACTGACCCGGCCCACCTCTAAGTATCTGTCCAAGGCCCCCCAAAGGTTTTTTTTTATGTTTTTTTATCCCTTTATCCATGCATGAGATCAGAATGCCAGATCAGGATTAGGGTAAGTATTAGGATCAGTTGTATCAGACAACTACTGAAGCATATCTCTGCATCTCTTTTTCCACTGGTCCACCAAAAGCAGTTTTATGTTGTGTTCTCCTTCTCCTCTCTCCTGGAGATGAGTGACACATCAGAGATAGCCTTCAACTAATCCCGTCCTTTGTGCCCGGCGAAAGTAAGTTGCGAGCCTGTAGCCCTTTCACAGTTTATTTGTTGTCGTTTGAAATCATACTTAATGTCACGCTCAACGCCAGATCGGAGCCCTGCGCCTTTTTGAATTTTCAGTCAGTGTCAGAAATGCTCCTCAGAAAGCAGGAGGAACTAAAACATCAAAGCGATGTGAGAAGGCTTCTAATCAAACTGTTGGTTATTGTTGGAGCTCCTCCAGGAAATACTTGATGAATGCACTGGCAGTGTGCCCTCATCGCCTGCATTGTTTTGGGTTGGGTAATTTCTAAAGATTCCCATAGTTGCGTCACTGAACAATACTGAACTCCCACAGAGAAGGGCATGATATATGTGAGGTTGTTATGAAGAAAATTAGAGTTTTTAATGTCTCTCTCTCTGTAGCATCCTAATGAACCATTATGAACCATTCCACAGACTAATCTTACTAATCATACACTCCCTCACTTGCATAAGAGACTGTAATGACACTGTTCCTATTGTCTGAGCTCAAATCTGCAGCACTTGAATGTGTGGTAGAAAAAAAGTCAATGTGCTTGTTTATCCAGCAGGTGATGCTGCAGAGCTGGAGTTCCCACAGACAGGCAGTCAGAAGAAGTTGGATCCCAAGAGAGTGCATGTGTCTGCATCTGTGTGTTTGTGTGTGTGCATGTGTGTGTGTGTGTAGGGGGGACCTATCCCCAGAGCTCCACCTGACCTCCCATTCCCCTCTGCTGCACACACCTTGTCAGCAGGTAGGGCCTTATCTCCCTCCAACTGAATTGAGGCATTGAGCGCACACTTGACCTTGTCATTATCTTGTACCTGGCTTTGTTTCCACGCTGCTCTCTACCTTTTGTGTGTTTCCTGACTTTCCCTTTCCACACTATTTGAACACAGATAAGAGCAGAGTCTATCTAACCTCCACCCAACCCCCTCGGTCTCCTTTGTTTATGAAAGAAGCCTTGTATATATGACAAAGGAAGGCCCTAACCGTGACCTTCCACGCTGGTTTGAGGTGTACCAGCCAACAGCAGCAAGATGGTATTGAAGTCTCCTCTTCTCTCTTTCAGCAAAACAGAGGAAGGACATTAAGAGTCGGTATCAACTTTATATACGAGGTTCAAATCTTATCACAAGTCACACCTACATTAAAGGAAAGGCTGGAACAGGGGAAACAGTTGGGACATTTATTCAGAGATTACGTGCACTATAAACATGAAGACAAAAATACAAGTGTATCAGTAGCTCCAGTGATAGATAATATATATGTTTGCAGTAATTGAACTGAACCGATAATAGCAGTAGGTGATTCACTGATCGTAAATAAAGAATTGAAGGCACATTGGAAGGCAGTAGTTCCTCTTCTGCTTTTGTGTGTTTTTGTGTGTGTGCATGTGTGAGTGTACAAGTACATACATAGAAAGACGGGATGAGTCTTTTTCAGTTTTTGGAGTGAAGCAGTGTTTCAGTTAAAGATACATGATGCAAAATTGCTGAGGGTCAATTAAAGTGAGGACCACTTAGACTCAACAAAACAAAACAAAAAAATCTGCAATAATCACTTAATCTATTATTGAGTCTCAGAACTGTGTAGAATCAACCATCAAATTACATGCTTATGTTTTTTTTTATTTGAGTATACATGGTCCTCACTTAAATCAGCTCTCAACAATTTTGCATAATGTACCTTTAACATACTCAGTATCACATATACATATGTAATAACTGGAAAAGGAAGTAATGCACTCGGTTCCACAATCTTACAATATATATGATCTCTGTTCATGGTAAACTAGCAAACATAGCATCACTGCTCTAATTTTTCTCATGTTATTGTTGCATTGTTAACGTTGCTGCTCTCTTAAGAGATGAATAAAGGCGAGCTGCTGTGCTGTTTCAGGAGCTCACTCCCGCTTGTAACTGAGGGACACGGTTGAGTTTTCGAAGTCGCGTTTGGAATTACAATACGAGGAGTAACATTTATGGCATATGCTACCCATAAAGCAAGCCTGACTATATCTGTCCATCAAAAAGTTCACAGAAAGCAGTAGGAGAGATGGCGCTCTCCTTTGATTTTAATGCTAAGGGCATAATTTATGTAAGATGTTTGAATGGCTTTTTGAGTAAGAATAGATTAAAGGAAGTTTCATGTTTGAGGAGCCAAAAAAGTGCCTGCATAGCACTGTTTTTAAAACTCCTGGGGCTGCAACTGGGTTGACGAACAGGGCGGTTGCAAATGGTGATTAGCTCAAGCCATTTACTGCACTAACAAAACAGCGTGCCAATCAAGGCCATCCCCTGAGTTTTCCTCTCTTTTCTGTAAATATGAAAGGCCTTGTCCCGACAGTGACTTCAAACGTGGCAGCAGCAGCCCCCATACCAGGCCATGGCGTCTCCGTGAGCCCTTCCCCTCCGCACATCAAACCCCAGCTGACAAAAGCAGCTCTAGGTGGCATAATGAGACGCACTGCTCCTTTCAACTGTGTGTGGAGTGTGTGTGACATTCTCTCCCTTCTTGTTTCTTGTGTTGACACTCTGTGGCCCGCGTCTGGAGCTGACCGGACAATCCAGACAGCCCCCCAGCTCCTTGGACACTCGCCACTAAGGGCAGCATCAAAGCCCGGCAACTTCCTCAGGTCAACAGTCAGGGCCATGTACACACACCGCCCTGCCAGAGTGGAAGAAAGGGAGTCGTTTTAGTGCAGACCTTCCTCAAGATGTATCAGATACTAGATTGTTTTTTGTGGGTCTGAAGGAAGGCTCGCAGACCAAAACATCTACCAATAACTTTGCTTTTCCATTGTTCGTTTTTCATGAGCCCTTCTTGGGAGGCTGTGCTGTCTTCCTGTGAAGGCATTTTAGGTCCGCATTTCTTGTGCATGTGCACCTCTCCCACATAGGAGACACTGGAAGGCGTGCTGCTGCCTTGTGACTGACTCTCTGGTATTTTTGGAGGTGATGAAGGCCATTATCAGTGGATTAACAGAAACTAAGATGGTGGGGGCCCACGGCGTTGGAACATACTGCCCTAATTCCCCCTCGCCCCTATCCCATGTATCGCCCTTGTCCACCGGCC
>OMKZ01014867.1:0-17425 GCA_900302535.1 Neoniphon sammara | reverse complement strand
TGCGCTGCATAAAAACATGTTGCAGGGACCTAGCACTAGTAGCAGTAGCAGTGGTAGCAGTAGTAATAGAAGGAGCAGTACTAGTAATAATAGCAATAGTAATAGCAGTGGTAAAATAGTGGTAATAATAGAAGTAGTAGTAGTAGTAGTTGCAGTACTAGTTGTAGTTGTAGCAGCAGTAGTTGTATTTGTACTAGTTTTTTGTGGTGATATACTTATGTTCTGTGTCTAGGAATCAGAGAATCAGAACAGACAGTTTGTCATTGCAAAATAAAACCTATTACGTTGTTTTGTTCGGCTCAACTAATCGTGCTGTCAACAAAGTAAGTTGCCACAGGCTCAGCCCACATTTCTGTCTCATGTTTGGGCCTATGGCTGCTTGTTGCTTTGGGAGAAAGGGTCTGTGTTTGCTGTTCTAGGAGCACTACACCACAGAGAACATCAGAGACAGCGCTGAAATGGTTTTTCTGTGGGATAGCATCCCTCTGCCAACATCTGGGGCCATAAACCAACCAAGATCAAAACGTGACAGTGAAAACAATACCACAATGAAAACAAGCAATCATGCCATTAGACAATAAATAGGAGGAGTCCCCCTCGGCCACAGTTTGGCCAGGGGGTCCTTGAATTGACAAAGAACAGAGCAGTTACTAATCTAGCTGGCTGCTAGTGTCAGTTCTTTTGTGTGCTCTTGTGAATGTCTTGAATTTATTCATAACTCATAAAAGTTATTTGAGACAAATAACAGGCTGTGAGGACAAACTGCAAAACAATTTTCGGTGGTGGGATAAGAAGTGAAATCATATACCCTAGTATTTAATGTAGCTGCACCTCAAACTGAGCTGGGCCTATGGGATAGAAGCTTGAGGTGCAGTAGCTTATCATAAGTCTGGGTATTTCCAACTAAAACATCATCTGGAACTAAATGATTATATCATCCTTTTGTCCACATCACCATTTCTTTAGTGTGAGAGAAATATTTGATGCTTTGCGCTAGGGGCTTGTCAGTTTCCCCTAACACACTTCAAAGGAAATGGAACCAAAATATCACAAAAATGTGTGAAGTGTATAACTCTATAGAAGCATGCCATGCCTTTCATGTATATGGAAAAGTGCCACAAATTAAGCATTGTTCCCTATGAAATAGGATGCAGGCTTGGGAGAGCCATTGTTCTATTTCAGTTTTGCTTGAATCTCCTCTGTTGTGTGCTGGCTCTCTGCTTCACCGTTCTGACTTCTGACAAACAGCATCTGCACCAGGGACGGTATTTCCTCCCGTGAGACAGACGGGAACAAACCCAGTATAATCACTTCAAATAAACAGGATGCCATTAATTGTTTGCCCCATCAATTGAAGTATGTCCCTGGGTATTCAATGAGAGCTCAATTAATCGTTTTAACGGTTTGACTTATTGGATGCCAGTGAAGAGAGATGAATTGTCTGGCACTGCACGAATCACTGGTTGAAATCCACACTGGTCCTCAGAGACCAGGCTTATTCATAACTATGGACAGCTAACCCATTTATACTGTACATCTACTATAAGCAGGGGTAACTAGGTAGATTACATACAGTGTGTGACAATGAGAGCAGTGTAAGATGATAAAATTCATGTAAGCATGCCAGCAGGAAATATTATCTTTACACAGCCGAGATAAAACAATGCAATGTCAAACATTGCATCTCCTAATGGACTGTATTGCATTATGCGCTCAGGAATGACACGCAACATTCGTACGGAGCGTGAAACAGAGCGCGCTAACACGTATCAGATGTCAACACCGAGCCAAATGTCAACAGAGGTAAACAAACACCTCCAGACAGCGGAGCAAACAATTAGAGCGGAGAGAGAGACTTTGCTCCCTGAGGACTTCCTCCTGGTGTTGCTGGGTGTCTGTCTGCTTTGACGCTGTCACAGTGGCAGTTTAACAGCCCGGCCCTGGCCAGATCACAGGGGCCGTAATGGCCGGATGAAAGGGCTTCGCCAAAAGGTGCTAATGGAAACGTCCTAAAACCTGAAACACCAGCCTCACTGTCAAAAACCACAGTGGGAGGAGGTGAGAGGGGAGGGGGGGGGCAGAGGAAGAAACAGAGACTGAAAGGCAGAGGGGATGCGGTTGTTTTGACACAGAGGAGGGTCATGGTGGTGAAAACATGTCCTGTCCTTTGCGGTGATGGTCACTTGTCACAGCAACAAGGTTGTGTCATCTCCCAGAGGACAGGCGGGCCAGCCAAGCCGGTGTTGTCTTTCTCTCCCTCTGACCTGTTTGAACTCCGGTGAGACGCCGGCCCGCCTGTCACCCTGTTTGGACAGCTAACAGTTTGCCCCATCCCGCCGTTACCTGGACCATCAACTGCACTTGACACTTAAGACAGCGCTAAAGACACAGAAGTTTTGTTTACCCTCTTTTTGGTCTCTCTCCCTCACTCTCTGGAGAATGAAGGCATAGATCTTCCCAGCATCTGTAGCGGAGATGAAACAGAATAATAATTGGATGCAGTCATGAAAAAGTCTGCTGTCCTTCTTGTGAGGTTCACACAGACCTAAATCTTTGTGTGGTTCTGCCTGGAAAATGATAATGAAGAATCTGGAAGTTTGACTAGGGTTGTCTTGGTACAGTAAGAAGCGAGGTATACTAACAGATAATGAGAATTGCTCTAGCAGTTAAAAACACCTAGATTTAAAGACAAATATAAATCAAATTTTACTCAGTTTCAATCAGTCCCAAAACAAGGTAAATGTTTTAGACTTGATTTCCCAGAGCGTTTGTAATATGCAGTAATGAGACATGTAGATGTTACAGAGCAATGATGATTTTAAAAGGCAGACAAAGAACTTTTCTAAGCCATCAAAGCTTTCAGAAAGGAGCTCAAGAGCTCAAACCTAGCTTGGTCTGTCACACCGAATCTGCGCCAGCCTATTGTACGTCACAAAGACACAAAGACAGCGATCTTTGAACATTCAATGCACACACTTTCTCTGCTTTAGTCGCTGACTTCATATGAGAGCCACCACCATTAAAATTGCTTTCAAATCCCCCAACAAAAGCCTCTATATCAACATCCTCTAACTCTCATGAGAAGAGGCAGCAACAGTCCCTTCTGCAGGGAGCATGAAGCAGAGAAAGGAGAGTTTGAGCGAGAGTGTGGAGAGAGAGAGAGAGAGAGAGACAGGGAGAGATGAATGCATATTTTTTCATATGTTGTTTAATCAGAGGGAAAAAAGCCATTCCCCAAAGATACCATCCCCATACTTTGGAGATAAAACAGAGGCATATCAAACAGGATGTATGAAACATGCATGTCAAACAGCTCAGAATAGATCGACTTTTGACTGAGTGTCATCGCAAAGTCTTTTGACAGTGTTATATGTCACAGGTTCTCTTTTCTACCACTCAGGAGGCACTGAGGCACTGACGTGAAATATAAATCACTTGCGATTACCTTTTATATCAGGGTCTGGGACACTTCTTGAACACCACCAGCATAAAAGTCAAGCAGCCATGGCACTTGTTCAGAGAGTGTAGAGAAAAACAAAGCTCAAGGGCAAATTCCATAACTGGGTTACCAGCAGCTGTCTCTTTGACAAGGGTTAAAATTTGCAAAAACAAGATATTTTTCACCGCTACCATCATCCATTATATAAAGTATTGCACTACATCGCAGAGCGCAGGTATAAAGTTTACTTCACAACAAGCTCCCTTTTTTTCCCAGGTTGTATTACATCTCAGTTTTCGGAAATTGTTTAAATGCTTCTGCCTCTTGAGGTTATGCCATTGCCGGGTAACTTTTCCCTCAAAAAGTGGACCACAGGCTTGATCACGCATCGACATCTGTGTTCTCAGCGAGGAGAATGACAGGTTATTTAGTGCTGTTTTGATATTTGAGCCTGAGGAATGCCTACAGATACAGTAATCCCTCTGTCTGAGGAGGAAGCTTCACAGATGAGGTAAGACTGCTTACAGCTATGAAACAATATCTGAAACAGATTAAAAGACATTTTCCTCAGCTTGATTCATGCTCCTTTCAGCTTGCCCAGGTGTTACACCTAACAACAGAAAGGTGGAGGGAGTGAGAAAAATGCGCAACTGCATTCTTGCATGTGTCTTGCAGAGACAAAGACAGCTTATTCTTGTCGACTGTTCAAGCCCCCAGTATCGACTGAGAGACGTTTTAGATTTCTTATCAGTTTTCCGACATCTATGATACATTGTTCTACTGCAGATAAAGCCTGGTGTCTAAGACTGTGTAAAGAGCCAGCTTGAGAGGAGTTACATCAGAAAGAGAAACAGTCGGCACCGGTCTGCGGTGTTCTCTGCCGATGACGCTAACAGTCCAGACACTGATTGTTCCAGCTTGTCTTCATACCTGTTCAGGTTTCACTGCGAGGCTTGTCAATCCCTCCCAAGAACTTCAAATGCAGCCCTGAATCCTTCACCTGCACCTTCACTCATCCCTTCACACCTCGCCGACAACCTGCAGCGCAAGCAGAGCAACGGTAAATTACCCATAATTACCCAGATTTGAGCTCGACATAACAAAGACATTTTTTGTTTGCTGTTGTGTTATTATTGGAACATCAAGTTCAAGCTAACTCTCTCTAATTAAAGCTGACATCTTTCCATTGTGAAGTTATCTGCTGTGCAGCACTGGGAAAACTTCATTGGAGCCTGATTCTTTGTACTATCACAGCACAGTGTAAGCAAATAAAAACTGCCAAAGCACTGTCTGTGAAAGGCGCTCTTCAGTGTTCTTGCAAATGTAAATAAACTTCAGAGAGAGAGACTCCACATGTGGTTCTTTAAAAGAGAGAGCCATACGCCAAATGAGAAGACAATGACAGAACATGACTGTGTAAGCCTACTTCTGCCCAGAGAATCACAACTAATAACAGCACAAGATAATGCTATTTCAATCCTAATGCTCACCAGTAGATGTTCTCATTATTCTACGTGCCTTAATGCCGGCTGAAAACAGATTTGGACCGTAGTGTTACACGCTGGTGACTGAAGCATGCCATAAGAAGTTACCCAATCACTCAGATCTCAGCTGCTCTGAGAAATCTGTTTATCCCTCATCATTATGACAGTGTTTTTTAGTCTCTATCGATAGTCATTTCCTTTCTCCCTGCAGCAGCCTTGGAGTCTCCGATGCTGGCGCTGAGCACAGCACAGCCAGCACAGTCCCACGGAGTGCAAGCAAAGGAGGAAATCAATAGAGAAAATATCGCTGCAGGCTCACACATTTTTATCTTGCTTTGAACGAGTCAGCTTTAATTTTGCTTTGATCTCAATTTGCTGCTTTTGGGATAGCTTGGCTGCACACTGAACCAGGAGGAATAAGCTTCCACCAGGGCTTTCCTACAAAAGACCCTTTCAACTGAGGCCTTTATTTTGCCTATATGCGTCAGTGTCCATTACCGGTTTACAAGAAATAAAGACACATCTAGGAATCAAAACAACTAATACAACAAGACCTGGACACATTAGTGCACATCACACCCAGACAGTTCGCCAACTGCACTTTATCTATTCTAGTCAGGGAGGATTTATGACCAAGCAGAGCAAATGTTGGACAATGTTAGCGAGGGGCCAGAATAAAGAGATCCTTAGTGTTGCTGACAGAAACGGTTCAGTGTTGTTGTGGGGTAACAGGTTGACATGCAGCACAGCTGGCGCTGTTCTCACCGCTCTGCCAACCCCACCGCCCTCCTCCCCCACATCCACACATCATTAGAGCAGACACACCAAAGGGGTGGTGATATTATAGAATCACCTAAGGTCTCTTAAAGATGTCTGCCCTTCCCTCACCCTTTTTCCAAACCAGTGCGTTCTTAGGAGGGGACTTGTTTGGGAATTTGTTTCTCTTTTTTAAAGCAGAGACAAAAGGGAAGGATAAAGGTCCGGGCAGAGAAAAGACCAGCGCCTTGCTGTGGAGAAAGGGAAGGGTCTAATCTAATTTGGTTGGAGGAGGATGTGTGTGTATGTGAGCAAGTGTGTATGTGCGCGCGTGGGTGTGTGGACAAATGTGTGTGCCTGTGTGTGTGTGCGTGTGTGTGTGTGTGTACGCATGCATGGCTGTGCTGCACAGTGTGAGGGGACTGTGGGAATGGGACAGGAGGGCTGTGCTATTGAATGGAGCCTCCAGAGCCAGAAGCAGTGGGGAGTCTCCCCAGACGCGCTGATTCCAGGCCGGCCACTCAAAGAGGGATTAGACCAGAGAAGGCCTTCCTGATTAGCAATTCACACTCAAGTGCCCCCACGAGGACCTTGGGTAATAATATTGCCATCAATGTACTTCACCGATCTATGCAATAAAATGTTTACCGCCTTTTTGACTTTTTTCCCCCCCTCCGCAGTCCGACTGTAACGTCCGTTAATCGCTCTCATGTTCACAGGAACTTCGCCAGCCAAGTCCCAACAAACATTTCCACTGGGTCTGACGTGACTTTCCAAAACACAGACAAAAAAACAAAAAAATGCATTTTGCAAGCAGTTGACTGTAACTGTTTTGGTTCATTGCCTCGTCTCAAGCTGGTGAACCCATTCGGAGAGGACACCCCCGTCCTCCCACCCCCACCCCTCACCACATGAAAGCCGTATGATGTAAGAACACACTACTAAACTAATATTGCTGTTTCAAAGCAGCCTCAGCCCAGATGTTATTGGATTTAGTGCCTAACAAACAAAATTCATTACCGCAGCGTTTATTGCAGAGTGGCTGACAGTTTCCCAGTCACATGAAGGTCCACCATCCTTGTAATCATACTAATCTACTCTATAAACACTTAAAAGGTTACAATAGCCCAATGACTTCCTCTTATCAACCACAATACACAGTGAATGAGGTCAGAGGGTTAAACTTCAACTGATGGGACTATAACCATAACAACAGCAACATTATACAACTGAAATAAAACAGACATGCATGGGACCAAGAGAGAAAGAAGAGTGGGACAAATTAGCTCTCATTAATAACTTACTTTATTGAACTATTTAAACCATATGAGCAAAGAATATTGCAGGCTTTGATGTTGACAGGGCTCTTCAATAATTAATTGCTTGATTCATATGCATTTCCTCAAAACGCCTGACCCTTTACTAAAACTGATGCACTTATTAAAGCGCCAGCATTTCAAACGGGACAGACAAATACCATCTATAATGTTAAATAGGATTATCTTTGCCAGCGGTTTCAAAAAAAAAAGAGAGAGAGAAAAAAAAAAACGGAATAAGCCTGCTTATTAACTCAAGCGTCCCCCACATTTTCTTTCTTTCAAAACACACCTCATGTGACTAGTTTGTTTACAGCCCATGTTCAGATTCCAAAAGTTGCAAAATGAGCACAACTTTTCCATGTTTTGGCATCAGCTGCTCCGCCAGTTGCTGAGTGGCACTAGCGGTGAAAATAACAGATTGCATCAATAAACAGGATCATCCTGAGGTAAACGCTGAATGCATGCGATGGGGAGGCAGAACAGGATCCTCGGACAATGTGCAGGGCATGTGGACAAATAGTCTCACCTCCAACAGAGTGTGTTGTTTCTTCTCATTGTGCCCTCTGAAAGAGAAGAGGAGGGCCTTGGTTAAGAAGATTATAGCCCTACCCCACCCGTACGTTTAATCAACATGCCCTTTCAACGCCAGCAACAATGCCAAACATGTCTAAAACATCCCCCATCTCTCCCATGGCATACCTCACATGTTGGAACAGCATGCAAGTAATCTAACCACAGTAATTAAGGGAAATATATGGTTACTCTTACTGATACCAAGTTGGTCTAAGTAGATTATATTCCTCTGCAGACGAGTGATGGTGTCAGTTCCAGAAATGTCACTGTCATGCTGGCGCTCTCGATACTCATCTAATTTCAGGCTACACAAACAGAAATGTATTAACTTGGACTCATTTTAACTGATCAAAATTCCCTAAAGAACCCAAGGAGCTTTGCTTCCTCACCCTTCATTTCTTTCATCCATGGTTAAATATGTAAATAAAATGTCTAAAGTCATTCTTCAAAGGGGAACAAAAGAAAAAAGGGGGCTGAGGGAAAAGACAGCCATAAAATTCCTCCGATTCTCCATAACATTAGCCAGAGGGGGGCCAGCTTCCAGCCAGAGCCTAGCAGCAGGGGAGCGAGCTCGCTCCATAGAATCACACATCTCAAATCCCACACACAAAAAAATAAAATATCTTTTCAGCTTCAGCCATCAAAGGGCCCCCCTTTCACTTTATTAGTTACAGAATTATCTCACAGTTGCTGATTTCTCAGAGATGGAGCTGCACTGCTTGCTTCATCGCACTGTTGTGGTTGCAAAGATGAGATAAAGTTGCTGTGTGTGTGTGTGTGTGTGTGTGAGCGTGTGTGTGTGTGTGTGTGTGTGTGTGTGTGTGTGTGTAATAGGAATGAGCTATAGGGGGGTTGCATATATGAAAAAACGAGGTGGTAGACAGAGGGGAGAAAAAATCATAAAAGGAACAGTAGTAGCTACTGAGGCTACAGATGCCAAAGACTAAACAGGCCTGATTCCTTCCCTTTTTCTTCTCATTTTCAAAGAGATATCATCATGACCAGCAAAACAATCATGAAAGAGAGCGAGAGAGAAGGAAAGACAGGAGAGAGCCGGAACAAAGGCGATGAATTACAACAAACCAGTGGGCTGTGTCTTCGTATTAGTCTATGTGACAATATTATCTTGTCGGTTTTATTACACCAAAGCCAGAGATAATGAGGGCGGATATTTGCTTTAAAATATGCCAGACAGGGTTTCCTGAAAGCAAGATGATCAGTAAATGGAGAACAGAGCTGCCCCGGCCCTGAGAGTGCATTGATATTACATTATTCTTCCCCACATTAAAGCTGTCATCTCTCTCTCTTTTTTTTTTTTTTTTTGGACCACAACACATCAACCACACAATAAAAGTGGAGAGGGAGGGACGGAGCAGGCATGTCAGCTGTTGTCCTTGTCTTTGTAAGGGGTCAGAATATGTAATGAAACGTTACAACTACATCTGTGCTTGTTTGACAAAAGAAGGCAGTTAGCCCCCATCATTTAGAATAACCCTCTAAAATCTCACTCCTAAAATGCTTACCTACTTACACAATTATTCCTGGCATAAAACTACAGCTCGTATGTTAGATAAAGTTATGAGCTATTTAAAAACATAGCCCTACAAAATATGAATGCTAGCAGATGTACAGTAACGCTATCTATTTTCAAATAAAACATTGCACGCAAGATATTTTTATGCCATATAATTTTGGACTGAAACTCTTCCTATATGAATCAAAAATAATGGCCGGGTAAGTGAAGTGTGAGCAACATATGGGCAGCATAGGAGGGAGGGTATTGTTCAGTGGAGTGTGTTCATAAGTGCATTCATAGCCTATATTTATGCTCCTGCTCTGCACAGTGAGCACCAACAGCTGAAATGCCACCACTAAGATATGCTGTGCTAAACCATTTAGGCACGCTGGTGCCAGGTTTCTCATCTTGCCCAAACACATTTCTGAAATACTTCTAAAAGCACTTTGGTGACTCTTGTAAAAATGTACTAAAAGCACCACTGTTTACTTGTGATCGGGATTTCACCCCCTGATGAAGAGCATGGCCGGGCCGGAGTATAAATCTTACAGCCACAAACTTTTACAAGGTAATGTGAGTTAGCTGTGGGGGGATCTGGTGTCACACACACACACACAGACACACACACAGGACAGAGGGCCTCATAACCTGTGCTTCTCTCAGGCGGTCATGCCATCCTGCCCCCCCAGGATCAGGCTGACAGGAATATGAGGACAGGATGGAGCACTTACTGGAATAAAGGTGCATCAGCAGGGTTTACTTTTTTCTTTTGTTATAGCTGTCTATGTGATGATGTGTGTTGTTCCTATTATTGTACAGCAACTTTGTACCTTTGTAACTACTGTTATACATAGTCAGTGTTTCTTGGTATTGCATTGCCTTTGGAGGTTAATAAAAAAAACTATTGTACTCAACATTTAAGAGGCAAGACTCAACTTTAGAAGTCTTAAAGGAGGATAATCATTATCAACTCCACTGTCTTCAGCAAATGCTGCCGGTCAAGGCAGCCTGTTGCCTGTTTATGACACCAGTTGGATACTGTAGTTTTTAAATGTAGTCACATATACAGTTGGCTTTTATGATGGGCTTTATTTCGACAGCTTTGTTTTATTACTGATGTTGGAGAATTAGCTCAGACAAGTTGGCAAATCTTCACATCTTCACAGAGGGATTTTCTGCTGTACAACCCCGTACACTCTGAGAGCAAAAGCCCAACTTAAAATAGAATCCACTATTCCTATTAGCACCAAAATTAAATGTTATGATGTAAAAGCTGAAGCAACCATGCAATCTGTTCAAAGCCAGCCTTACACTGGTTGTGGATCAACTCTTTAATGAAATCAGAGATTATAATAAAGGGAGTGAGTTCACAAATAGTTATTGAACTGTTAAATTGCATCAATGGTATTTAAGGGTAAATTAAATAAAAGTGAATTGGTGAAGTTTTAAGATGGAGGTTAAGTTCTTTAAAAATACAGTATTTACATAATTACAGTTAAAAGTGGAATTAAGTAAAGGGGAAACCCACCCTCAACAAAAGTCATATTGTATTCTTTTCATCTGGAGTTGATCAGTATTTGTTAGCATGAACATATATTGCATTTTAAAGAAGCAGAGACTTTGGGAGTTTTATTCATCCCTGTGAGCTTCATTTCATTGTGTGGATAACAGTTCTAAACCAAACATGTGCCATTAGCCCAGGCCCTGTTAATGTATCCGGTCAGTCTCCCCTATGTTGTCAATGGAGCTGCAGCAGGTCTGTCTCTGGAGAAAAACATCCGCTGCTTTCCTGGACTTGACCACGTTCCCTCATGACTGAACTGTGTTATCAGGATAATGTGAACTCCGTTTTTTGTATAGCTGTTCCCTAAATGTATATGGCATATACTTGAATAAAAAATATTCATATTATTGGTGAGGACATTTATTAAACCTTTATTTCAGAATAAAAGGGCACATTGGTCCAAAGCATGCCAAAAAATTGCAGAAAACTTCCTACTGCAATTCCAATAACAACAGCTTTTTAAAGATATCCTCATTTTATTTTAATCAGCTGTATGAATGGAGTGGTACTTATGAAGGTCAACTTGTCGTGGTGTCTCAGTAGTGTCTATATAAAACTTAATCTTAATTCACGAGAGAGCGGAGGAGTTTTAGAAAAGATGAAAAGAGAGGCAAACTAGCCCCGCACTCATTCTGCTCTCTCACACATAGACCGTGAAAATTGTCAGTTGTGACCAAGAGACTTGCTTTTGGTGCGCCACAAACCCAGTGCGCCTCTGAGCCACTACTGCGCAGCATTTGGGATGAGCGCAAAAACGTGTTGAAAAATGTGTCAGTGTTGTTGTGCTCCAAGTTTTTTTTTTTGGTCGACCACAAACAAACGGAGGACGGGAAGTTTGCTGTAAACCTTTAAAAAAAAATGCTGTAATGATTGGCCAACAAGCTGTTCCGCACGATTTGAAAATAATCAGCGTGTCAGTGTCATCTTTCTTATGCAAAGTAGCTGTCTTTGAAGGCGGATCTTTTGGCAGGTTAGACCGGGACGGAGGCTCCGACCAGCTCAGACTAGCGCTGCTACCAAACGCATGAACTGCCTGTCTACGGGAGGAGGATAATCCTGAATTTTGGGACACATTTATCATCGCGGATGTATTTTTGGCTATTTTGCTGACTGGTTGTTTATGAGTGCCTTGCGAACTTAAACCAGCCGCGGTGCAAAAGATTGGATGAATCTTATTTTCGTTGTTTTTCCCAAGTTATGGCACACACGGGACTGAAATCGTGTTGTTGAACAGTTAGATACTCCGGAAAGTGTCATGAACACCGAAGACGGTCTCCAAGTGCGCCTTTTGGAAGCAAGCTGGGATCAGACTGGAGCACAGAACCATCCCCAATTACAAGAAGTAGACTGAGATGTGCGGTGCAAGAGACCGAACTGCCTCCAACAACTCGGCGACAAACCGAAGCCTTTGAAAGCATGGACCTGAGCGCACACTGTTTTCAGCGAAATAACATTTTCGGACCCGTTACTGGAAATATCTTTTCACTAAATAATTAACCCAGAAAAAGGGGGAACGATGGCAGTTCTGTAAGTTTTCCCACACACCGATCTGATACACAAATATCAATTAGATTTTATCCTAGCCTCCTCTTTAATGAAAGCAACTTGTGCGTTGTGGTAGTAGTGAACGTTTAACCTTTCTTAGGAGGTGAGGTTCAACTTCTTAAGAAGTGAGAATGAGTTCAACTGCAAAACTGAACCTCGTCTATGTGCTGCTTGTCTTGTGGAGCAGTGGCAGCTCGGCTATTAGCTCAATAGACCCCGATCGGTCAGGAGAGGGGGGATGTCAACACATCAACATCCCCCTGTGTAAAGACATTGGCTACAACATGACTCGCATGCCAAATCTGATGGGCCATGAGGACCAAAAAGAGGCAGCCATTCAGCTGCATGAGTTTGCTCCGCTGATAGAGTTTGGATGCCACAGTCATCTTAAATTTTTCCTCTGCTCCCTATATGCTCCCATGTGCACGGAGCAGGTGTCCAACCCCATCCCAGCCTGTAGGGTTATGTGTGAGCAGGTCAAGCTTAAATGCTCACCCATATTGGAGCAGTTTAACTTCCCCTGGCCTGAGTCTCTGGACTGCTCCCGGCTGCCCACCAAAAATGACCCCAACAACCTCTGCATGGAAGCCCCCAACAACGGCTCGGACGAGCCTCCCAAAGTCTCCCACACCCAGCCTCCGGACTTCAGGCCACAGCGGCCTCTGAGCGGGCAGGACCTGCACCTGAAGGGCAGCGGCAGCAAGGAGACATGCAGCAATCCTGGCAAATTCCACTATGTGGAGAAGAGCGAGTCCTGCGCCCCCAAATGCTACCCCAAAGTGGATGTATACTGGAGTCAGGGAGACAAGCAGTTCTCCCTGGTGTGGATGGCCATCTGGTCCATCCTCTGCTTCGTCTCCAGCTCCTTCACTGTGCTGACATTTCTCATCGACCCGCAGCGCTTCAAATACCCCGAGAGGCCGATCATCTTCCTCTCAATGTCCTACTGTGTTTACTCTGTGGGCTATCTCATCCGGCTCTTTGTGGGCGCTGACAGAATCGCCTGTGACAGGGACAGTGGGGTTCAGTATATTATTCAAGAGGGTCTGGAGAGCACGGGTTGCACCATTGTGTTCCTCATCCTGTACTACTTCGGCATGGCCAGCTCCCTCTGGTGGGTTATCCTGACCCTCACGTGGTTCCTGGCTGCAGGGAAGAAGTGGGGCCACGAGGCTATCGAGGCCAACAGCAGCTACTTCCACCTGGCAGCGTGGGCCATCCCCGCCGTGAAGACCATCATGATCCTGGTCATGAGGAAGGTGGCAGGGGACGAGCTGACGGGCATCTGCTACGTGGGCAGCATGGACGTCAAAGCTCTCACGGGCTTCGTGCTCATTCCTCTCTCCTGCTATCTCATCATCGGTACTTCCTTCCTCCTGTCTGGCTTCGTGGCCCTGTTCCACATACGTAAGATCATGAAGACAGAGGGAGAGAACACGGACAAGCTGGAAAAGCTCATGGTTCGCATCGGGGTTTTCTCGGTGCTCTACACTGTCCCGGCCACCTGCGTCATTGCCTGCTATTTCTATGAGCGGCTCAACATGGACTACTGGCGCATCCTGGCAGGGGAGCAGAAGTGTGTGGACAGCAGCGGGCCGGAGTCAGAGGAGTGCGTTATGAAGACTTCCATTCCCGCTGTCGAGATCTTCATGGTGAAGATCTTCATGCTGTTGGTGGTGGGCATCACTAGTGGCATGTGGATCTGGACCTCAAAGACCCTGCAGTCGTGGCAGAATGTGTTCAGCAGGAAGCTGAAGAAGAGGACGAGGAGGAAGGCTGCCAGTGTATTCACCAGCAGTGGGCCTTACATCAAACCTCACCCATCTCTCAAAGGCCACAGTACTAAGTATGAGCCCACACGGCCCCCTCCCACATGTGTATGAGCTGGCTCTCTTTGTGTAAACCCAAAAATACTTGTAAAGCCCTTACCTAAACGAGACATTGTAATCAGAGTGCCATCAAAAGAAACAAGGTTCATGTTTTATTTATGCAAACTGCATTGAAGACAATGCAACGTGTTTAATTTTTTTTTTTTTTTTTTTGTATCTTGAACCATCTCATGCAACAAGAGCTGCCTTTGTTTGAGAAAAAAAAATCTGCTACTCCTGGAATCACTTATCCCATTGAGGAACTTGGTAGAGAAAAAAATCTTATTGTTCCCAAGACAAAAAGAGTGGAATAAACCATTTGGATGTGCCATGGGGTTGCTTGAATAATGTGCAATAGATGTTTTCCGTACTGGCAAAAAAGACACTTGTACTGTTAGTGACAGATTACAGACAGTGAAAGGACCCCACAGACAATGGGAGCAAATGGTCTGAGAGATGAGTGTTGCGTTTGGAAGCTTTTTAATGGAAATCGAGGCAGTGTCATATATGTTTGAACTGGGGCGAGAGCAGCTGTTGAAAGGCGCTCGAGATCTTATGAACTGCCCTTTGTGAGGCAAATTCATGCCATAAATTAATCAAGCACTCATTATTGAAAAGTTATTTGTAAACACAGTTGAGTTTTCCATTTTTTTTCTTTGCTGTTTTATAGCACAAGGGAACATTTGTATATATTTCTAAAAGTTCATATTTTATAGAAAATTAATAAAACGTTCTAGTTTTAAATGTTTGTAAAACTGGAATTGTGTATTGCACCTGTGTTTTTATTCCTTCTGTTTGAGCGTGTTCCCCTCTACATGCAACAGCATAAAGCTTTTTTTTTTCTACTGCAGCATTTGTGCTTTTCACAATTGCTCTTGTTCTCTGAGAGTGTGTGTCAGTATTTTTTAATACGTTACAAAAACGGAACACATCATGAACCTTACTTTGTGAGCATTAATGTGATTCTATGTCAGAGTCGGGTTTTAATCTAATTTATGGTCTCCAGAATAGCTTTAGGAGTAACTGAGTGAGACAATATTTTCTACATGAACAATAGGTGACAATAAGTCACACGTTTTACCAGTTATTGATGGTTGACGGTTCAACAGTTAACACCACTTGTTACTTCTGCCACATAGAGTTATAGTTTGGACTATGAGCAGTTGAGTTGGGTTCATATGAGCATATGGGCAAATCAGCATGCATGTGGCACACATATTCTCTGGAAACTAAGACATGTTGGTACTTTAATCACCGAGCACAAATAGTGTCACCGCTCTCATTTTTTTATTATTAATAAGGAAAGAATGATAACTCTTAAGCCTGCCCCACCGTGGCTGCATGAAAGATGACTAACAGCGAAAATGTTTGATGACATGAAAGAGCCTTTTAAAATGTATCTATTCATTTCTATGCTCTATTTATAAACACTACGGCAACAAAGTCACTTTTGTTCGTGGTGTAAGGTTCTCTAGCATATTTTTGAACATCAAATCGGGTCAGTTTTGATGTAAAGCCTTTGATTTTGGTACCTTTGATTTATAAAAACAAAAACAGGCCATCTCTAAGAAGTCATAATTATTGTATTCTCAAGTTTGGCTCAGTTGCTTTAATTCTGCGATGAAGATAATCGGTGTTCAGCTGGAAATCCACCCTAAAACGGGGATCGCTGTTGTTCCTGATACTGGACAGTCCAGTCGGTATTCGTAAACATGAACCTCGACTGTGTTCAGTGATGTCATCAAGAAGAGACGAATCCTAGGGTTGGAAATTTAAGTCCAGAGTGTCTTGTTTTTACATGTAGAAGAGAGTTTCTTCATGTCAGCAAATCAATTTTCCATTGTCTAATATGAATAATGTTTTATGGTGGATTTTTGATATCCCATGGATGATATGTATATATATGTATAATCTTTTTTTTAATTTGTAGTCTTCCCATGTTCCCTTTATATTGTTATTTTAGGAGTTTGTTCCAGTACTCTCTCTCCCCCTCTCTCTCTTTCTCCGTTTCTCTGGCATATGTCGTTGCGTATCAATGATGGGGTTATACAATAATCCAGCACTCATTCAGGACAGGATTAGACTGTTTGAAGGGTCTGGCTTTGAAAAGAGGATAGCTGCAAACCAAAATACAGAGTATCTGTCATCTCCTCTCATGTTATCAGCGCGGCATAGTGACATTTCTAAAGACACATCTGGCCTGGATTTGAAGTAGTGCTATATTGACTGAACCCGTTTTCTAAAGCGTGGCCAAACTGAAGACTTTGTCTGGTACCCTGACTCGTTTGGTGTTAAACGATCCTTGCACTGTAAACAGTTTAAAGGTACATTCCGTCACAGCCACAAGTCTAGTCTTGAGCCTGAGCCGCATCATTTTGTGCTCTGCTTTGATTTTTGTCTTGGCGGAGCTGTCAGAGCAGTCGCGAGATGTGGTAACTGTCAGCGGCTGATTACAGATATGTCAATTATTTTGTATCATATGCAGTACTGTTTAATAATAACACAAATTCATCTACAGGGATAATAACAGATCATCACCTGTGAAACAGTGCAGCATAATAGTCCAATACATACAAAAAGATGATTTTTTTTAAACATAAGACTTTCGACACCTTTGTCTGCCCTCACTTTCATATTTAAGAGTCTGAGCCTATGGCAGACAGTACTCTCTGGTCTAATAAAGTTGCAGGAGTGTAGAAATGCGCTATCCCCGAGGGCATTCAAGTTCCAGCGTCAACCCAACCCATTTTAACAGTCAAAAGCACATGACTCACAACCTCTATGTGGCTGAATCAAAGTCAGGCAGTGTCTATTGATACTCTGTGTTGCGAAAAAGGTGAGTGCTTCTGAGAGCTTCAACAGAGGCCACCTGGATAACAGCCCCCAAGGTGTCTGGGAAGGCTGTAAATATAAATGACAGTTACCACCCCCCTCAGGGCTTCTTCAGCCAAGCAGGCTTCACTTCTCTTCTTCTCTTCAAAGGGGGGGGAAAAAAAATTCTGCTCAGAGCAAGGGCAAAGTACTGCTGGCAAGAAAGGGTTTTTTTGTTTGTTTTTTTTCCAACTGTATGGATCGCTGGATTTGGGTTTTAAAACTTATATTATCAGATCACACATTATCAAACCTGAGTGTCCCTTTGCAGTGTGAAATATCTTTGCTGTGGTGTTGAATCAGGCTAGCGGGTCATTACATTCTGTGTGTGTGTGTGTCAGAGCCCTCGCACAGTCTGGTTCTTCCTGGCGATGTCGTGTTTTGTTTGTCCGAGCGGGGATTCCCGCAAGCCGCCATGTGGCCGAGGCTGAGGTATCTTAGGCCCACATATCTCAAAGCTCCACTATGGCCTCTGTCAGGATGCACTTCA
>OMKZ01014866.1:0-15237 GCA_900302535.1 Neoniphon sammara | reverse complement strand
GACACCGGGTTATATTTCCATGTAAAGAGTTACAAGTCGTTTATTATTTAACCAGCACTATTACTCTGAAGCTGTTTAATCAATGTAAAAAAAATGAACCATAAGGCAAATGTCCTGCATAGCCTCTTGGATCAGAGTGGCGTCCCGAGCAATGGTCTGTCAACAGAAATAACAGACCAACATTGACAACATGCTATAGAGCCCTATAACAATGATTATTATATGCAGTCATTTGCCCGAGATAAGGTGCACAGGTGGGCTGAGTCACGCGAGGAGGCTTGGCCCCCGTTCATAACTGCTTGCATTTCTAGTCAATTTTGTCTTTTTTCTCACTCAGGGCCAATTAAGAGACATCATCAACACAGCGCAAAATCTGGTGTTGATGTTAAGTAACAGTGTCCCCGCCGCAAATGTCAGGCCAGGCAGACAGGGAACTTCAGGAGAAGTTGATGTTGGACAGGGAGTGCAGTCAACAGTGAGGCAACCTCAGCAGGCAGTGCAACAGCTTACAAGATCTCAAAACAATGGACTGTCAGTGAAACAAGAAATGGCACGGTAGGGTACATGGGCCATTTATTGCATTCCCAGTTCAGGCACATAACAGGTTCCTGATTCTGATTCAGTCAGAAGGCAGTGAAACAGCTGCAGATTTTTTTATTTTAAAATTTATTTTCTGCAGCTTCAGACAATCGCCATGTAAACTATTGCATAAAATAAATTAAACAAATGTATATAACCTAACATAATCATTTAGTGTTCTGAGTTAGCTTGTTTGTTTTTTTGTTGATGGAATATAAAAGATGAGAATAGTGTGCTATCTTTTTTAGGTCTTTTCCAGGATTTTTCCAGAAGGAGGCAAGGGGCAAAAGGCGTTTTGCACCATTCATGAAAAAAGAATCTGGGAGGAGCTTTTTGGTGAACTTTTTTCTTCTTGACAAACAATATGAAAAAACACCAAAAGGTGAAGAGGAACTGCCACTCATGCTGGCCGGCCTTGGAAAACGTTCAATATCTATACCTGAAAACATGACACATTCAGAGGTACGTTATTATTAATTTACTGCCTTGTGTCAAGTCATGTCTCAAAAGAAAAATGCCCATCTTAGAGTTCATCTTGACACATGATTTAATTAATATTTGCATGATGAAATAAACAGTAGCTCATAAATCTAAGTCATTGCAATAAAGCTTTAACTATTTTTTGTCTCTTAAGTTTTCAGATATGCTTATGAGTGCATATCCAAGACTGTCAAATATCTGTGGTGGCTGGATGCTGAACAAGTCCACAGGTATGTAGGCGTATATACACTGGATTAATCTTGTTTCAAAATACTCTATATTCAGATTTGTTTAGTATCCATAAAATTTCAATTTTAGGTGGGGGTGGGCGGCGGAGCTTGGTCGTCATCCCTCCAGATCTACATGGATACACTGGCCAGCAGCTAAAAGCAGTGAGCGGGAATGGAAAATACACATTGTACATTTGTCCTTTACAAGAAGAACTTGATACAATTCCATTACCGCCCGAAGCAAAGGAGTTTGAGAACATGCCCAAAGCCCAATGTGCAACGTGCAAGAAAATGGTTCCTCTTCAGATTCTTCCATTACATATCAAGGAATGCAAGACAGAATTAGTAGATTTGTCCTCTTCTGCGGAAGAGGTATTTCACAGCTGTTTATATCAGAAAATGAGATGTTATTCTGTATTCTGCTCTGAACACTTACGTATTACTATTGTTTTTCTCCCCCAGGAAAGCTGCAAGGAAGAACGTGAAGATGAATTACCAGATTCCATTGGCAGTCAGGAAGGCAAGGTGAAATTGTTTGTGCCTTCCTAGTAAATTAAGATATTAATGTTTGGGATAATGTGAGGGTTTATTCACATGCCTGGTGTTTTAAGTCAGCAGAATGTCCTGTGTGCAACAATGCATTTCAAGCTGACATAATTGAGATCCATGCAGCCACATGCGGATTACGGTAATATTAATGACTTCATTGTATCTTTTTTCATGTATGTCCACATTCATTTAACAAATTACATCTAAGAGGATTGCCTTGCAATTTTTCATATGTATGCAAGTGTTTATGTCAAGATAATTTAGGACAAGCTGTTTTCTTTACGTGTGCACTGCAGACCTACAGAAAATGATGGCCATGAGTCAAGTGGATCAGTGCCAGTCAGTCAAATCAGTACCTTTCAAAGGTAATGTTGTACGTTCGGTAATTATGGTCACAAATGATGTCATCTGGATAATATACACTTTAAAAAGATACTGCAGTATCAATCTTGACATCTTTTTTCCTGTTGGAAAGCATTTTAATATTTGTGGACTGTGATCACCGAGAAATGTGGTAATCCAAAAACATGGTATGTTGATGACATATTTTACAATTTCAGTATAGGAGGTGAGGCAATCATTGTACCATGCCACACCCCAACACCTGGAATAATTGTAGCAAACAGCTAGGACATTATACAGACAGTATAACCATGTCTAATTTTGTTTGTTATTCAAATGCTCAGTGTTGAACAAGAAATAAATAAGTAAATAAAGCATTCAGAAAAGACATGTTGGTGTCTCTTTTAATGTTTAATTTTTGTCTTCTGTTTTAAATTCCAGTGCTGAGGAAGTCTTGGATTGGATCGCTTTACAAGTTAATGAAACAGACACATTTTCCATCTGTGTGTCGAGAACTGACTTCTTCAGCAGAGGCATGCAACAATGGCAGCGGCAGAAGAAGACCTCACCCAAATGTAGACTTAAGGTCACATTCTTTGGCGAGGCAGGCATCAACACTGGGGCCCTTAGCAGAGAATTCCTCACAGGTAGAAATGTTTGTCTATATTTCCTTTCACAATAAGATAAAATTTGTGCACATCAAATTCTTACAAAGTGAGGTATAGGATAAAAGATAATCAAGAACAAAAAGGAAAGGAATTATCTGCACACTCATTAGTCAATATTCGTCAAATCAGGCACACTTGACACACTGTCAACATCAGCAGCGGGTCTGTCATGGTGTAGTGGGCTCAAATGCTAATTAAACTGAGGAAAAGGAGAGACAGTTGAGACCTTTTGAATTTCCTGTATTTTGCTGTTTTTCAGAAATGCTAGCAGAGATTGAAAACAGACTCTTTGTTGGAGGGCCAGATAAGAAAGGGAAGAATCCTGTGTATTGTCTCAACAGTTTGGACTCTAACTACTTCAGGTGTGCAGTGAAATTCATTGTGTGTTTTCTTCAGCATAGTACTTGCAATATCATTTAAGTATATCATTGCAAATATATTCAGGCAGTTTATATGCTGTGTTGCTTTGTTTTGGTTAGGAGTGCAGGAGAGGTCATGGCAGCTAGCCTGGCACAAGGCGGACCTTGTCCTAACATCATGCGCGAGTGGTGCTTCAAATATCTCTGCTCTGGTGACCCCGATAGCATTCTAGTGTCTGCCAGTGATGTAACAGATTCAGAACTGTCACTGCTTATTGAGAGGGTAAATACAATTTTATCAAATTTAGTAATTGCATTAACCTCATTATGATATGGCTTGCATAATTACTTTTTTGGTTTGTTGCTTTTACATAACAATGATAAAATAAAAATGAATTTCACTTCACACCTACTCTGTTTTCAGATAAACAGCGCCACTAATGATAACATCAGTGACCTGGTTGATGATATTGTGACCTGCGGATACACTGGACTCGTGTCCATTGAAAAAAGAGACAGCATGATCAGGTATGTTTGATTACATTTTTGTTTTTCATTAAGGCATCCAATAGGTTTACCAGGTTTACTGGTATATTCTTCTGATGAAACATTTTGTCCATTAGAACTGTCATACTTCACTCCACCATGAGAGTCCTCCCCATGCTTGACCAGATCAGAAAAGGCCTGCAGCTGTATGATCTCCCAAAAGTCATGAAGAGTCATCAAGATCTCTGCCAAAAACTGTTCATTCCAGGGGAAAATGATGAGGTATATTATTACATTTTTGACTGCTTTTAATTTAGCATGAATATCTTTGCAAGAATTATAATGTTTATGCAGACTGAAATGCCCTTCTTTCTTCTTAAAGGTGGATGCAGCCTTTCTTCTGGAGAGCAGCCGTCCTGTCTACAGTGAAATTGGTTCTGCCAAGCACCAAAAGGAAGTAAACATCATGAACTTTCTCCAGGACTTCCTCCAGGACATTGAGGATTCTGGTATGTTTTAGCCAAGATAGGGTAATAAAGAGATTAACTTTTTCTGTTATCCTGCAGTACATTTTCTATAGTGCAGTGTAAATGGTTAATCGATTCAAACTACAACCCATTAAATCTTAAGCATTTGTGGAAACTTCATGTCACTATTTAAATGAATGTAACTGATGAAATGTAATATTGTGAGCTCTAGGATAACACTGTTCCATTAAACTAGACATGGATGACTAACATATGGATGACTTGTACAGTTATATTGACAATAACAGGCTGTCTGAACAATTGCCACAACATTGCCTGTCATCCAGTCAACAAATAAAGCTTTTGTTAAAATCTCTATGTAATTTCATCTTTGATTTATCAAATGTTCTGATACTCAAAAAAGTCAATGAGTTTTGTATATGTAAGGGATTTTAGCAATTTAAAAACTAAATGTATTGTTTTCAGTTCAGACTAACATTGTGTTAATCTCTTCTCTAAGAACCCCAGCAACAGTAGCGTTACTCCAGAAGGCTTGACTGTAGGACGCATCATGCAGTGGATGACTGGACAACGACACAAGCCTGTTCTGCCAAGTGAGAAGAAGGACTTTGTCATAAATATGAAATTCCACCATGACTGTGACACAGAACACACAGTTTGTTTTCCAACTGTAAGCGCCTGCAGTCGTACAGTCACATTCCCTTCAGCTCACCTGAAGACATACAGTGAATTCAAAAACATTATGACACTAGCCATATGCCACGGGCAAACTTTTGACAGGGTGTAGCCACTCAGATTAAAAGGAAAACAACTAGAACTGCAACATTTCATTCTTTCATCATTTTATTTGACAACTTCCTGTTTCAGTCATCTTTTTTTGTTTTCGCTGTTACAGAACCATTGCTTTTCTATTAATGATTGTTTATTCCAAAGTTAGTTTTTACCTCCATGTTACTCTTCAGAATACCCACAGTCATTTTTTGTTTTTGAGTCAAGTTGGAAAAGTCACAAATATAATTCGTATGACTCTTGTGGAGATTTCATGGAAAAGTTTTCAATAAATGTTGGGACTCCTGTCTCATGTTAAACTGGACAGATGTCAGGCATGGATTTTTTTGAAACAAGTACTTTCTGCAAATGTTCACTTTTAGACCACTGCATCTTTTTCAAGGTCATGTTACATGTCAGGCATTTCTTGTGTTGCCATTAGACTTTCAATACACTGAACCATTGTTATGTAAATGTCTCTACCAAATGATTCTGATGAGGCCAAGGGATTTATCATGGACTGTACAGTTTCCATAATATCAGGAGTCAGAGGGCACTCAATTTCCTGAACTTGAACTCCATGTGGTTCCTCATGCACAGCATCGAACATCTCCCAGTCAGTTCCATATAGCTCCATGTTCTGGGGAAAAAAAAACAAACAACTTTTTAATGTCATTTTATATAAACCAGCATTTGTTAGCCCAATAGAATAACTGAGTCATAATACATGGTGAATCTGCAGTGTTAGGGGAACTAGGTAGATATCACAATTTAGCCAAAATATGAGTTAGACAATTAAGTTATAAGGCTAAGAACTGAGAAACATTTTAAGATTTAACCAGAGAATAAAATGTGTATATTGTTCAAGCAATCAGAACATTGAGTACATCAATTATAAATTTTGCTTTGCTGACTTGCTCTATTTGTGTGATCACTTCAATGAAGTATTACACGGTTACTTGTATATCATTTTTTCAACAAATTGCTCCTGAATTTTAACCTACTACTCCTTTCACATTGTTATGTTGAAGATACTGACCTCATTCAAATATTAAAAATTCAATTGTATACAGTATATATTAACCTAATCGTCCACATAATCAGGTTCAAAACTTGTCAACTGCACTTTGCCTTTGTAAACAGCAACCAAAACAAACCTGCAAATCTTCATTTGGGTCACAAGGTTTCTTCATGTGGCCCAAAACCCAGAGCTGGTTTGGGGAGAGTCCACCTTCAGACCGTAAAGGATGGTTGTCCCAGCCTTCTGTGAAGGTATGAAGGGCCTCTGCCAGGCGTGGAAGGAAGACATAGTGGGCACAAAACAGATGAACAACATCTGCCAAATCCAACAGGCCATCTTCCTCGAGACTGTGAAGAACTTCATAGTAAAGGTGTGTCACGCTGGTCCAGACATGTCGCCAGAGGCGTTCTATCCTAGATCAGAAAGAGGAATTATTCAGCTGAAAAATTTTAAATAACTGACTGAAAATACTTTATAACAATACTTTTTCCATGTTCCATCTTATATGATATACTGTAAATTATGTGAATTATATATTAAAACCTTTGATTATGCACACTGCGCCCAGCTATGAAGCTCCCTCTTCCAGTGCCTTTCACAGTGAACATGGTTTCAGCAATTGAGACATTTTCAACGCCTTCATCGCCCCTGACCCTTGAAAATACATGGAAGAAATGTATTCATCACAACAAAATATTCCATCAACTATTACCGAAATTAGTAATTAGGATAATGAAACAATAGACCAAGTTCATGTCATTGTTTACCTGGAAGGCCAGCCATAGTTTTCCACTGCCTTCAGAAAAAATGAATGAGCAGTGTTTGAGCAGTTATTTGTTGCAGGTTCCAGATAGAAAATCTGTATAGAAAGACAGTGTTTGAATCTGCAGAGGCAAAATATTATACTACAACACATAAGATATCTTTATTTAAAATGTTTATTCCCTGCTCTTATCCTCCTGTTCCTCTGCCTTTGTCTCATCCCACCTGCCTTCTTCATCCTCCTGCTACTCTTGACCTCTCTTTAAACTCCTCCCTTTCTTCCCATTATTTTCTCCTCCCCTCCCTCCTCCCACCATTTTTCCCCATATGATTGACCAGTCAGTATTGCTCCATAAAATTGCAACCTGGGTCTATCTACTTAAGGTGACAGAAGAATATATGATAAAATTGTTAATAATGTGTGTGAACCATGAAGGTAACACATATGCAGTTCGTGATAGAACAGTGAATACACGAATACAAACATATTCAGAGATAATAAAGCACTGCAATAAAAGGTGACAAACCTTTCTCGAGTACCCATCTATCTCTATACCCATCTAGCGCCAAATATGACAATGTTGTACCTAGAAAACAAAATATGAATTGACAATGAGCAGTGCCCCAAATAAGTAAATATGTGAATAAGTCTAATATACTGTAAGTCTTGCCGTATGAGCTTATGATTGGTGTCTATATGGACTAACGACAAAGGTCCTTGCACAAAATATTTCCTCCTCACTATGCAGCCCAGCTGTGTCATTCTCTCCAAAACTCCTGGAGCATCAACTCTGTGCATGGACTCTTTAATACGATCCCACTGAACCCGATGTCCATCGGCTTGCAGACAGCCTTTTACCATGCGATATCCTGCATTTGGGATCCGGCACTTGATGGACTGGATTGCATTATCCAATTCACTGTCAGTTAGGGTGCTGTATGTGGACCTAGTGGACAAGCCAAGTTCATGCATGCGCCTGAAAATTGTGCTCTGGCTGACACCCAACACACTGGCGATGCAAGACACTGGTAAGGGGACGTCGATGAGCCGAGTCAGAAGCTCCTCAGAAAAATTTTACTTTGGTCGGCCTCTTTCTCCAGCTCTAATAAAAGCACAGGGACTGTCTTGGGAAACAGCTGCGTGGATCTTACTTTGCAGGGATAACAGACACGACACAATTTCAGCTGGGATGTTTAAAGTGCTGGAGGCAGCTGTCAGAATGAATGCTTCTTGATTTACAATGTATTGTAAATAGTCCAAGTTCAAGTGTGGTTGATCCAACACATCTGTAATCCTCGATTTCAGACGTTCCAGTAACCGAGTGGCCACTGGTCCCTGTAAACAACAAATGCCACTGTTAACATAGTTGTTTACCAACATACAGTGTTTTATAAATTACACATAGCTTGGACAGACATTCAAAATAATTTTGTATTTTTAGCAAAATAATATACCAATCATAAGCATTCGAGTTAATACAATAAATGTAAATTATTATTACTCTGATCCAAGAGGCTATGCAGGACATTTGCCTTATGGTTCATTTTTTTTACATTGATTAAACAGCTTCAGAGTAATAGTGCTGGTTAAATAATAAACGACTTGTAACTCTTTACATGGAAATATAACCCGGTGTCCATGCTCTTGTCTCTGCGGCACCGCCCCATAACCCCTAATGTCTTATTTATGACAGATAAGACTACAAATATATACACGTCATAATGTGTGTATGATAATCCATCGATCCACTGATTGACTCCCCGCTGGCTTCGTTGTAAACAAATGCACGAGCCCGAGAACAGAGTTAGCAAAGAAGAACTGAAACCGTACTTAACTTACAGTAAGGCAAACGATGGGCAGAAATATACGACAATTGACACAATTTATAAACCGATGAAAGCCGTATTTTGGTCAACATTATGTCTCAAATTAGTTCAGTTTAGCTTTTTCATATTTTGCAGGTAAGCCGGCTTCTAACGCTAATGCTAGTGGGTCTAACTGTGGGTCACCGGCACGTCGTTAGCTTGCAAGCTACGCAGTACGTCTGTACGTCCATAAACTGTATATTATTTAAAACAGTACAATTTTATGAAATAAATAAATAAATAAATATTTAATGTGTTATTGACTTTACCTGTGATGCTTCACATGCTTCCCCACGGGCGTCCCCAGGTGCACCGCTTGCAGCCATCTTTGGCTTCTGCGCATGCACTTTCAGAGCAATCGGGGTTCGATTAGTTTCCCCTGTGACCTGCCTGTGACCTATGTGACGTCATTTAAACAATTTTCTACTCGTACCCACAAACTTGAATTCGTATTCACAGTTAAGACTTCGTAGGCATAGAAATTAGAGTTGTATTCACAAGACTTTGCACTCACATCTTTTAGATTCATACTCACATAAAAACAATCCTAACCCAAACAATTTCTCAGACTCATGCATATGACAGCAGAATTTTGTGTACAACTTTTTTATTGACGTACAAATGTTTAACATTACGAATACGAATGGTTAGAATCATGGATACATCTTTTTGGAAGTTATCTTACTCCATACCACCTGCCGGTATTCTTTCTTTAAACGGAAAGCTCCTTGTCTTCATATTTTTGTATTTTTATTGGAAGATGAAAAGAATTTAACAGGGTTGGGAAGATCACACGTTGTGACGGTAGAAATGTTTCCGTGGATAGATATTTTGCTATAGCTATATTCTTTCCTTTTGGGAAATGAGGGCGTAAAAATCCCGTTTGCAAAATTAGCCGCTACAGTGTGGAGTAACTGGTTTATGTTGACCCAAATTCAACTATTCACAAAAAGTATGTTTGTGAGAGGCATTGGTTGGTGATAAGACAGTGATTCCAACCCTGGTCCTCAGGGCTAACTGTCCTGCATGATGTGGATGTTTCCCTCTTCCAACACACCTGAATCAAATGATTAAGCTTGTGATCAAGATGAAGCCTGATAACGACCCATTCATTTAAATCAGGTGTGTTGGAAGAGGGAAGCATCTAAACTTCAGTTGGGACTGCCCAGTGGCATTGCGCTGCCCAGCCAGACCACGCCAAGTAGCTGCCTACAGCTGACTGAGTTTAATCCCCGGGTAGACTGCACGCATCCCACCGGTTTACCTCTCACCATTTCGGTAAAATTAGTTTTACTATGTTTCACAGACGCAATAATTTTTTGTCTGAATGTTGTTAGCTTTGCAGTAGAAACTTTAGTACAGTTTGCTAACCCACAACCTAGCCAGTATTAGCTATTACTGACTGTCAGTAGTGTAATATTCGTAGGGTATATCAGAATAAATCCCCTCGGTAATGTGTGCTGCCCGGAGTAAAGCCGTGGTCCAGCTAGCCGGCTGTGTTGCTATGCTATGGTCTTCTCTCCAGTCACTGCAGTTTTGTAATTATTCAATGCAACTATCAGTAGTTTTTTTTCCTGTTGTGTTTTGGATGCTGTGTTTGTATGATTGCATGTCGCTTGTTTGTTGACATTTTATTCTAATGTTTGTGTTGCTTCAACTATGATAGAGACTGCAAGCAGGCCAGCAGAATACTACAGAGTACATATTTGTCCTTGCCAGGGCAATGTGCGTCCATAATTAGATGATGGAAAATGACAATTGAAGTGCACTGCACCCACCCCGTGGCATGAAATAGAATAGCAACGGTTATCAGCTCCCTCAAAGGCCTACAAAGTGATTTTTAATCAGCCGGTTTGCCATGGTAAAATGTGCGGAAGGTTTAATGATATTAATAATTGCATACAACCCAACCCTACTGTGTGCTTAAGTATTATATTGTGAAATACTGTATATATCTACTTTTACGGTTTACCCTTTATCAGTAAAATTAATTCATTGCCTATTATTCAATTCCAGTACTAATAGATTATACTGCATTTCATTCTCCAGGCTGAAGGAGTATTGGACAGGCCAGCAACAGATGTCCATCCATTCATCCATCATCTATCGCTTATCCGGGGCCAGGTCATGGGGGCAGCAGCCTGAGCAGGGACACCCAAACTTCCCTCTCCCTGGACACTTCCTCCAGCTCTTCCGGGGGGACCCCAAGGCGTTCCCAGGCCAGCCAAGCGACATAGACACTCCAGCGTGTCCAGGGTCTTCCTCAGGGCCTCCTCCCAGTGGGACATGCCTGGAACACCTCTCTAGGGAGGTGTTCCAGCCAAGCATTGATTCCTTCCAACAGTGGACACTGCAAGTTCAAGTAGTAGTTGACTGCAAAAGATTCAATGGTCGTCACACAGCAGAAAACATTGTAGCTGCATTTGATGAAATATTAGAAGAATACAATATAAGTGATAAGATAGAATTTATTATTACAGATAATGCATCTAACATGAAAAGCGCTTTTAAAGTGGTGATGGCAGAGTACTCAGATGAAAGTGAGGATGAGGAGAACATGGTTGATGAACCACCGGATGTCCTGTTTCGCTCACAGTCTTCAGTTAGTAGTGGGTGATGGATTAAAAGAGGTGAAGTGCCTTTCTCAAGTAATTTCCAAAGTGTCAAAGCTTGCAACTCTACTACATAGCAGCACGATTTTCAAGGACGAGTCAGTCTTTGGTAGTGGCAAAAGCATCCCCATGGCCAACGTAACTCGATGGAACTCAACCTTTAAACAAATACAAGCTGTCACAGAATTGGATCAGACTGCTTTGATAGAGATATGCTCTGTGGACTTCAAGAACGTTGTCATTACATCAAGAGAGTGGGCCCAGTTGAGAGAACTCTGTTTGATTCTTGGACCTTTTGCTGAAGCAAAAGAATTAACAGAGGGAGAAAAGATCATCACAATCAGCATGGTTGTTCCAATAGTGCTTGACCTTAATACTCATTTAATTCAGTTGAATTCACCAAAGAGTCTCTGCAGGCCATTGATCAGGGCGCTTCAAGAGTCATTCAAGCGAAGGTTCGCAGGAATCTTCTTTGTACTTCAGATGGCTGATGAGGACCACAGCCATGATAAAGCGTTCAGTCATGACATCTGTATGCAAGCTGCAATACTGGATCCTCAGTTTGGAATGAGCTGGGTTGACATAGATGTGAGGACCAGTGGCAGCACCTTCACCATCAGGAGACTAAGGGAGGAAGTGCGGAAGTCACTGAGAGGTTTGTGTGTCCTCCTATAAGGATTTATTTGCTACTACTAGTACTGCTACTTTATAACAATACAATAAACTGTAATTATGTAGCACTTTTCAAAAACAAGTTTGCAGAGTGCTTCATTGACAAATCTAAAACACAGTGCAATCAAAAAATAAGACAGAAGACAATGAATTCAAATAGAAAAATGTGTTAAAGCATAAAAAATATCCTAATTAAAGTCAAATTATTAAGGGCTGCTATTACTGTTAGCACTATAGCCACTGCAATTACTGCCACAGCTAAAATTTGTATTCACATTACATTATATTTTCAATGTGCCTATGAATGTGTGTATTTGTTTTCTTTCTTCCAGAGAGCTTGATAGCCGAAGCAGAAAAGATTTACCTTAATGACCTGGACAACAACCATGCTGGAGAGGGGTCCACAGAAGAACCGTGTCAGCCTTCTTCTCCTAGTTCCAAGATTCCACGACTCCTGGCAAAGTATAAAACTCATAAAAAGAAACAGAGCATGCCCACTGAGGCAAGCATTGTCACCCAGGTAATTAAATACTTTGAAGACATCCAGAGCCCTTCAATAGAGGACGACGCTCTCACGTTCTGGTTTAAGAACAAGGACAAATATCCACATTTGCATGCTCTTGTGCTGAAAGTGCTTACTGTCCCTGCATCTTCAGCACCAGTTGAACGGGTGTTTAGTGCTGGAGGACTTCTTATGAGGCCACATAGAGCAAGCCTAGGATCCAAAATGCTCTCCTCTCTCATATTTCTCAAGTGCAACCTTGGACTTGTGTAACTGCTGTGCATGTAAAGTATGAAATTTAGAGAGCTATTTGAGACCAGTTTTGCACTTAAAAATTGTTATTATTCCCTTGGGGGGACTATTGTAAACGCATACACACACACTAATGGATGAAGATGTTCATGAGAATTGCTTGGGACAAAATCTACCGAACTGATTCTCTCCAAACATAGTGGAGGGCTGGGTCCTGGACCTGGGACAAACCCTTAAATTTTGGTATTGATCCACAGTCTGTTTTTGTATGAATGTTTTTGAAGTTTATGTGTATAGCTGATGACTTTAAGTGCATGCTTTCATTCATTTTGAGGCATTCTCTGAGTGCTGTCTAGTGTAGAAGTTGAGTGTTCATTTAGACAGACACTTTTGTTTAGCTTACTTTGTTAAAATACATTTTTGCAGACAAATTTATTTATATTTGAGAAATATAAGGCGATTACCTCCATCAAGAAGGTTATGTTTTCACCTGCGTCTGTTTGTTTAACAGGATTACACAAATGAGTGAACCGATTTTCACCAAAGTTAGTGGAGGGCTGGAGCTGAATGTATTTTCACTTTCCTGCAAACATTGCAAGATTGTTGCGTTTTCAACATTGTTCATTTATCAGTGAATACTGCATGGATCTTGATTTTTTTTTTTTTTTTAAATGACACATTTAGGATGTTATGTTAGGATCTATGAATATGTAGTTTGGTGTGGGTCTAGTTAGTCCTTATATAGCAGATGTGCCTTTTTTTTTTTTAAAAAAAAAAAAAAGGATGTCTAGGACAAAGCTTAATAAAGCAATATTGTTTTTGAAAATGTTTTTGTTGTTTTTCTGCACACACAAGGTTATTGTTACATTTTCAACACCCTATTCAGAGTGAGGATTACATGCTGTCTAAGAGTGTTGAGTATAATAATGAAATTGCTCTAATTTGATCCTACAGTGTTTTTACACTGCATATTTTTGGGGATAATTATAAATTATAATGCAATTGAAGACAGACTATCTCTAGCATCACAAAAAAGTGGTCTCAGATATTTTTTCTGTCTTAGGGTTTACTCTTGATCTCATCTGGACTCGGACTTGACTTGGACTTGACAAGCCCAGACTTGGACTTGTCTTGGACTCGATAAAGGTGGACTTGACTACAGCCCTGTCTAATGGCAGTCTTGACATCTCTAGTGATGGTCTTCCTCACTTGGGGCCATGCATTGTAGAATCTTTGTTTTCAGAGGCAGGATCATGGACACAGATGGTGCATTTTCAGTGCTCAACAGAGTTGTGATCGTTTTCAAGGGTTTGAGCACCTGGAGGACCTCCTCTGCCACTTTCACATCATCATCAGACAAGGTGATGATGTCTCTGACATTTTTCTTCAGGGTCTTGTCTGTTAGTGCAGAGTATATAGCTGCCTGTTACTCAAGATAACGCTCCAACATATCATAGGTGGAGTTCCACCTTGTTATGACATCATGTATGAGCTTATGAGTAGGCAGCTGTAGCATTTCTTGCTTTGTCTTAAGCACATGAGCAGCTGTTGTGCTTCGGTGGAAGAAGGAAACCACCTTCCTGATCCTCCCAAGGAGGCGGTTCATCTTATTCACAGTGATTCCCTTTTGCGATGCTAAATTTACTGCATGTGCAAAGCACCCTATCTGTGGGCCCAGTCCTGCCTCATTTACTGCATTTATTTTAGCATTATCTGTTGTGACTGGGATATTAGTATTTGGTCTCTCTATCTTCTACTCAGCCACTGCTTCTGTCAGTACCTGCGCCAGATTTGTGCCTGAGTGACTCTCATAGAGGGGGCGTGTCTGCAGCACAGGGCTCCTCATCTCCCACTCCACTGTGATGTAGTGAGCAGTCATAGTTACATAGCTTTCCATTGCTCTGGAAGTCCACCCATCTGTGGTGAGCGCAACAGAGGATACCTGGAATAATTCATCCACAATTTTTGTCTTTTCCTGCTCATAAAGACTTGGCATGATCGTCTCACTGAAGTGGGTGCGCGACGGGATTTCATAACATGGCTCAAGCACATTCAGCATATGTTCAAACCCCTTGTTTTGCAGAGTATGGCCCCATGTCTGCAGCAATAAACACCCCAATAGCTTTTGTAATAGCTTTAGCCCAGTCGGATTCTGCAGCAAAGGGCTGCTTAAGTGCTGCAGTGATAAGCGGTTGTTGAGCAGCCGTCGTCTTGGCTCCTGTCGCTGACACACCAGGGTGATGTCGCTTCAAATGGGAGGCCATGCTCGATGTATTTCCACCCTCATACGGCTTTCTCGTGCCACAATGCCTACATTCCGTAATGGTTTTGTCCACCAACCTTCTTCCGTCATCACTGTATTTTACAGGGAAAGCAAAATGCTTCCGTACATGGGACTTAAATGTTGCAGGAGGTTTTTCAAGTTCCTCTGCTCCTGTGCTAGCCATGACTACTGCTGCTTGACTAGTGAGTGTGGATTGAACATGCAGCCTTCACGTGAACACGCACAACTTTTTTTTTTTTCATCAGCTGTGGAGAAGCATCCGTACGGATCACGGATCAATGATGATCCGTTGCACCACAAATATGCATGTATGTATG
>OMKZ01014865.1:0-11440 GCA_900302535.1 Neoniphon sammara | reverse complement strand
CAGCTCTCCCACCTGACAAATCTGTAGGTGAGCTGCTCCACAAATCCATAGATTTCCCCCCAGTGCTCCGACACACTGCCGGACCTGCAGAGACAGGGAGCGCCAGAGAGATAAATCACATGCACCCAAACACACAACACATCACAATACAAACAAGGGAGCATCAGTTACAAAGCTGGAGTGGAACAAAAGGGGGAGGAAGTTCAATCAATCAATCAGGCAAGCAAAATCAATCAATCAAAAGTTAATTTATATATTAGATTTCCTAAGCAGTGTGTGTCATAGAGAGCAAAAACAACACAATTTAAAATAAGATAAATTCATGAACAGACAAAAAATAGCAAATGGTGTGCCAGAATTTATTGCACTGATACCGATATTGCTTAAACCTAATATCAGCCGATACTGAGCATGCTGATATATCAGTCCATCGCCAAAATAAACAGAGAATGGGTGATTTATCTATCTTCTGACAAAACCGTTCTCCGTTTGCTGTGAAGCATGCAGGCACAAAATACTTAACATACTTAAAATAACAGCTGATGGTCTGTTGTATTACTGGTTGAATATTTTAAGCATATTGCTTCTGCTTGACAACAATAAAATAATAGAGAATGGGTGACTTTCAGTTTATTCTGGTGTTATTAAGCCTGTCAAGTATTTTTGCTTTTGCATGTTTGACAGCAACAGGGAATCGCCTGTCACTTTAATCTGCTGTTGCTGATAAAATTATTTGAAATATGCCGCTTTTTGATGCTTAACAACAACAGAATAAACCGAGAGAGTGTGACTCTGAAGGCTGGAATGACACACACTCACCCAAGTACAACAAAAGCCTTCATGATCAGAGAAACAGAAAACATTAAAATAAATTAGCCCTGTCCGACTGGCAGTGGAAGCAGGGAACTAAACACAGCCATAAATGGACAGGACTGACTCAAAGTCCCGCTCACTCTCTGCAGAGGCAAATTTAAAAGGCTTTATCTTCAGTATGGATGAAACAAAATCGGTGTGTCCATCAGTTACCAGCTCCTTTATGCACACACACCAAAACAAAGCGACACACACACTCAAACTCGCCACCCACCTGTCCAGGACAAAATAAATATCAAACGCTCCGTCGCAGGAAGCCTCGTCGCCTTCACACAGCGATAAATTCACAGCCACACCGAGAAAAAGTAAAATTTTGCGGCATATCCGACCCATTATCCATGTATTAATACATAAAATCAGCAGTAGTAGAGTTTACAAATCCACAACAACAACTCCGCTGCCTATTTAGGCAATGTAAAAAAATAATAATAATAACAATCCAGCCTTTGAAATCCGTCTGAGTTATGAGTTTTTCCGGCTTAGAGACATTGTGACAGCATCAGCCCGGCGGGTTGACATGCTGAGACACTTGTAGAGAGTCACATTGACATGTAATGGGCTCATAATGAAATAAACGGGGCAGGGCACACAGCTGCTACAGTCGGTCAAGCCAGTCGCAAGAACAACAGCAGTACTTCCGGGTTTAGTCTTTTTCTTTTCCAGAATATTAATGTTTACAAATATACGCCTCACCAGAATTTTTGTTGTTTGAAAGATGAAAAGGAAAACAAAAACGACAATCATCTCAGACACAGCACAGTCAAATCACAGTATAATCACAGTACAATTTTATAGCACTGTCTGAACTCTGCCTTGCGCAGAGTTCAGATATCCTTTACATTAAAACATTGAGAAGGAATAAAAATAAATCGCCCCCTTCAAGGGTTCCACAAAATTAAACCAATGAAAAGTAAAAATAAATAAATAAATAAATAAGAAAAGCAAAACTGCGCAAAGAATAGAATATGGGAAAAATTAAATTGAAACATTAGCTTTGAGAGGATATTCAAAGGAAGATTACCAGACATTATGTGAATTGATACATCTCTTTGTGATGTGAGGAAACTGGTAGAATACCGATGAAAAGCAGACTGTAATGGAGATAACATGTAGGCTAATTACAACAACCAAACATACTGAATTTTTATAGGCCTAACAAATTATTAAATATATAGGCTACGCAACCGTTTTACAGACTGAAGCGGATGTGGTAGTTAGCCTATGGAAGAATGGACATGTTTGAAATGCGTATCTATTTATTTGATGCATCTTCAAATGTTTTATTTTATTATATCTATTACCTTTTGCTCAAGGATTTTTATTTTGAGGACAAAATAGGCTAACTTCCGGTGCTGTTCTGCTTGTGTTCGCTTGACGTACCGTTACACGGGATATGCACGGAGCATGCGCAAAGCAGTCGGCTCTAAAGATGCGCATCTAACTGATTTATGCCTTAGCCGAAGACAAATGTAAGATTATCAGTTTCTCCTCTTTAATAAAATTTAATATTGAGTCATTATGAGACAGAGGTGTAAAGCAGGGACATTCTTCCCTGTTTCCAGTTGTTTGAAACACATTTAAATGCCTACATTTTGAGAACAAATGATATCGCCGTGTTTTACATTTTAGTATAAGTTTCTCCTTCAATTCAGAGCTTCACTTGGACAATTAATCACATTTTCTCAAGCCATTCTCGTGTAAATGTACAGTATATGATTTGTTCCAGCCTTAATTGGAGTTGGAGAGAATAGAGTCGGATTTAGTTTAAAAAAAAAAGAAAAAAGAAAAAAAGAAAGTGTCCGTGATATGGATTTGCTGCCCAGAGTTTGATCCAGGGTGTGTCTTCCTCCCTATAACTCTGATATTAAACCCACACCCTGCAATGAAGACCATAAGGAACGGGGATAAAATCCACTTTTTATCCTCCTCTCACACAGCATGTCTGCTTATCAGCTGTGCGCCCAGTTTGCCTGAACACATAACAGCACTTTACCATGCACCTATACACATTTTATTATGTGTGTAGAGAAAAGAGCTGGCAAAAAAGAGAAACTTCTACTTCCCAGAATGCTTTTCATCATCCTCAGAATCATGTCATTTATCTCTTGAGTTCTTAGCATCTTTGAGACTCCTGGATCAGAAAATCAAAAGTCTGTGGAAGAAATGAATGGGCTTTTCCTGATTTCCTCCAAATGATTAATGATTTTTGGATGTTTGTATATGACAAAAATGTCCCACATTTTTTTTCACAATTAGAACACAATTGGTGTAATTTTAAAAAACAAATTGGTAATGGCTAATTAAACACATAGCCGGCTGTTTATTACAAATTTATCACTGGAATTATTGTAGCCGCTGCTAAGCCATAAAGAACAACTGGTTAGCAGCTCCCATGTTCATTTCTTTGTCTGATCTGTCCTCTTTGTTCAAGGAAACAGCCAAAGTATTAAGAGGAGGAGAATCACTACAACTCCTAATTGTGCAATGGCTCATCACGGGTGGCTAATGTGCACCGCAGGGTTTAGCCTTTTGTTATCAAAATAATGATATGGGTTGGAAAGCAGCAGAATTCAGTGGATCAAGTCCAATTTATGAGAAACATGGAGATAAAAACCTTCAAGTTTTAAACTTCAGCTCAAATCACAGACTGTGAAAGGAATGATAATGTGAAAACCCCATGGATCTTCTCCTCAGGGAAAATGTGCTGGATAAGGAATTGCATATTTGAGCAAAAGTTTGTAGTCAGTGTTATGTCACACTGCTGAGGCCTATGGGTGTGAACTTATTGCATTCAGCTGTGGGTGTTACGTTAACAGAGGAGAAAACAATAGGCATAATGAGCCAAGTTTTGCCACTAAATAAAAAGTGTGAATCTCACTCTGTCATTCAAAACACAACCTGTCTTTATACTGCATTAAATTCTAGTCTATTTTCTGCTCCTTGATGGTGTAGATATTGGTCTCTCTAATTCTTCTACTATGGCAACTGCAAATGGCAATTGGCCCGCTAAACTTTTTTTTTTTATTTTAAATATATTTATCAATGTCTAGCATGCGACATGTGGCCCAAGCTAGCAAAAGTCTAGGCTAAATCTGCAGCTCTGTTAGCCATATATGAAGTCCAGTGGATATTTCACTGAGGTGCATGCCGAGAACGGAGAGCTGTACTTCAATGCAAAAAAAAAAAAAAAAAAAGGGACTTTTGGGAGAAAGGAGGAATTCCGGGTGTTGTACAGCTCAGATATAGCCAAGCCGGCCAAGCTGCTCTACCCTGGATCTCATTGGACAACAAAACAAAGACAGTGTTTCCCCTCAGGAGTTGTTGGTGAAGGGGGGGGGCATCTGGTACAGTGTGTGACCACAGTAAATCCCTCCATCAAAGGCAAAATAAATGAAATTCTTCAAGGCATTGTGGCTCGTCCGGCCTGTGGAGTGTAAAACTCTGGCACTCAGGCTGTAAACAATCTGAATTATGATTAAATTGTTACCCAAAGTGTAATCATGGCATATTTTCTGCAGTATGTAAACCCATGACCTCATGGCAATGTCATCAGACTTTGGAAACTAAAACAGTATGGATTCATGTGTTTGTTTTTCTTTTCTTTTTTATGCTTTAGTGGAAAAGAAATGTATGAAGACATCTGAGGGGCGGGGAATCACTAACATTGTCAAGTAAAGTTTATTTGTCTTTCGTCCTTCCCTACACGCGTAACATAAAATCATTCTCTTTCAAAAAAAAGTGTTGACCCCATTTCAGTTCAATTCAATTGTATTTCTGTAGCACATTTCATTCAACTGAATGCAATGCGACTTGCTTCAGAGCACAAACTGAAAAATATGTTTAAAAAGAATAAAAAGAAAGACAAACATGAAAACCAAATAGATAAAAGGTTAAAATCAGACAGAGGGCAGGTAAACTAAAAGGTATAAAATTGGAGCAGTGTCTAAGTAAAAACCAAGCTAAAAAGTTGTGTCTTCATTTGCTGTTTAAGACTTCCAGCAGAGTTGTCAGCCCTCAAATAGGGAGGAAGACAAAGGTGCAAAGGTGGATCATTGGTTTTCATCTTCTGGGAGGAGTGTCACAGGATCTGAGGCCTCTAGCAGTGATACTGTATCTGAAGGAGGTCAACAATATGTGTAGGAGCAAGACCATGCCGAGGGTCTTGCTCTACTAAGAGATTTTTTTTTAACATGATATTATATTTTCACGTCATTCCTGGCAAAGCTCGTTGAACACAGCCTCGTATCTTCTTAATGCTAAGACCCTTGAGGCTGATAACAGTGTCAGAGCTGATCTCCTCCATGGTCTTTTTTGACAGACGGTTTATGATGTCATTAATGTCTGCGCAGGGCTAGCAATGTGGGTTAGCAGCTGGACAAGCAGTGACGCCATGAAGTACCTGATGCTTTGTGTCCGTCTCCGTCATCACCACCGCAGCAGAAAGAATGGAGGGTGCAACTTAGCAACAAATCGACCTCTCTGTAGCAACTTCTCCTGAAAATGAGTTGGCAATATAGAAGTAGACTCAGCAGAACTCACCTGAGTAGCAGGACTTCTGAGCTCTGCCTATCAGATATAACAGATACAGGTCTGACTACTGTGTGATTTATATTGGTGTCACTGAGCCTAGTTTGCCTCTGTGAGTGAACCAGACTGCCTCATCTGTTGTGACATAGAGGCGGTCATGTGAAAGGTGAAGTCTGGAGTCAAAAAGAGATTTTTAACAGGTTAACAAGCATCGTAGAGGCAGTATTGGCAAAACCCACAAGTCGTTCCAAGATCCCTACAACAACCTTAACCCCACTAAACCATATACCTTTTAACCTACACCAAACCTTAACTATCTCTAAACTAATAACTGCACTCAGCAGTTCAGGAGATTTATGATGGTGCAGCCTGATGTGCTCCATAGTGCTCATTTGAGTGGTAGTTTAACATTAGGTGAAACTCTGAATTGGGCCTCTATGGGAGGGCTTACCGTGGATTATGGCACAAGGGATAGTAACATGATATCCTGTGTCGTATTGATGCATGTCTTAGCATTATTTACAGATGTTTCATTCACAGCCTTTTAATGGCGCAAAATACTACACACATGAATTTGATAACAACATCTGTAATATATTTGCCAGTGTTATGCTCATTGTCCAGCAGATGGCTTAAGTGTGCAAATTGAGGCCTTGAGAAATTAAACTATTTAATCAGTTATCTAGAACGGTTCAATGCTTCATGAAGCTTAATCTCACCAATGCACTACACGGTGCTTGTCTGGCAGAAATACTGTAGTGGTATTGCAAAAATACAAAGTATTTCCAATTTACGTTCAGAATAACGTTACCGGAAACAAACCGGAAGTCGCCGGGAAATGACAAGTTCAGCCACAAACTCAGCTTCCCGTCCAAAAACAAGAACATAGTTTCAGATTGTCCATTGACCAACTGTGCTGTTTGGTGTTTTCTCAGCCTCTACATGGATAAACACGTACTTAATTATGCGTATTCGGATACGGACATAAAGTAAACAGTTGATGGTAACTGCTAACAGTAACAGAGACAAGCGAGTTTACAGTACCCGGATGTGTGTGAAGTCGGTGGGTTTTTTTGAACAGGACCGAAGAGGAGGCTGGGACGTCCAGCCGCCAAGGACATGTCCCGGGTTTATTTAAGCAACATGGGTTGTTTTTATGTCGCATGATAGCCATCTGGATATGGCTGAATTGCCTCATGGAACGATAGCCGACCTGCAACAAATGGTAAGTTTCAGAGCCGTTGTCTTGTGTAGGATCTGTGAATTAGCTAGCTAGTATCTAGCTAGCTAATGAAACATCTGTTAACGCTGGAGTTCGCGCTAGCGTGTGTGAAGCCCTGACAAAAATGTGACCCCGGTGCTGTTTGTGTGTATGTGTGGGTGGCCTGTATTTTTAACATTTGGTCTAAAAACATGAGGGATAACAGCTCCTCCTTCGCCAAAGAGTCACATGCTGTTGTGTCGGTTTTGTTTTTGTTTTTTTGGTGCAGTGCAGCAGTAAACCCAGTAGATTTTTTGTGTGTGTGATTGAGTCGACAAGCCAGTAACAGCTCATTCAGATCAAGTCAATGTTTCATTCACATTTTAAGTAACTTATGAGTTTAACTAACAATGGCTTTCCTAACAGGCTTGCTCATTCCCACAAAATGAGCAATTCAACAGGATATTTGCTTTTAGTATTTTTTAGTATAGTTTTAGTATGCTGCTGTTATTACAGTTTTTCGTGTCATCTCTGACAGTTTAGGGGGCACAATATAAAAAAATTAATAGACTGCAGTTGAAAACAGTGAAAATATGTATCGTGGGCCAGAATAATGGCATACTTTTACATTTGATTTACATTTGGGCCAATCAGTGCTGTTTCTAGAAATATTTGTGGCAGTATTGGCTGACTGTTGGTATCAAGTATAAAAAGTATTATCATTATTGGCTAGAAAAGTCTTTTTTAGTGCTGATATTTGGCTGACTGTGAAATTTGACTTTTTGTGACCTCTTTTTTTCAAGGAGTGAGTTATTAATACAACCGTCAAATTAGCAACAGAAGAAAACGAACATGATCTTTTGTTTAAAAAACAGCTAATCATCTGAAGACAGGATTGTCTGAAAAGCTAAGCCTGTTTTGCACCTGCATTTGTCTTGTGATTCTTACAGAAATTCATATCATTATTGGTATTTGCCATTGTGGGTGGGAAGCTATCAGCTTTGGGTACCAGCCTCAAAACTATATTGTTACATCCCTATTTCCTTTCATTAAACTTACATTTATTACATTGTATTGTGGTTGTATTGAATTGTGAAGACCATATTGTGTATCAAATTGTATCTTGAGACCATATATTATCCTATCACTGTTTAGGGCCAGTCACACCATGTCAGTAAAGCACTGTGAATTGAATTGATTAGTGCAGAAGTGAAATGAGATGAAAGTAGTCACTGCTGCCTCCTAACAGTGTTTCGTTTCCCCTCACAGCCTTAAAAACCTCTCGGCTTGCCTTGCACCAGAGCAGAGAACAAGATGCTGTTGAAGATGCCTCAGAAGCTGCTGAAGACAGCTCACTACATCGAGCTGGGCAGCTACCACCACTGGCCCGTGCTGATTCCCCAGAGAATAAGGCTATACACCTACGAACAAATCCCTCTGTTCCTCAGAGAAAACCCCTACATCACAGACGGCTACAGGGCTCACCTGCCCTCCAAACTTTGCCTGAAGAGGTACGCTGTCTATTTGCAAGGAGTTCTTATTTATTTCCTTTTTTAATACTTATGGATTTTTCAAATTCCACAGCTTTTTGAGCATAACATTCCCATTAGTTCCCAGCGAAGTTTTTCTTCCCCCTGTATCCGCAGTTGTATCTCAATTAGAAATCTATCTCAATTGTGTTTTTCAGTGTGTGGATGTTTTTCTCCTGTTCTGTGCTCTGCAGCATCTTCATTCTGTCCAATGAGACGGTGAATATCTGGAGCCACCTGCTGGGCTTCCTGCTCTTTTTCTCTCTGGGAGTCAACGACCTCTCCTCAGTGCTGCCGGCCTCCGGAGCTCACAGAGAGGACTACGTCATCTACGCTATAGGGCTGTTCTGCTTCCAGGTAAAATTATTAATGTGTGTGTTTATGTGGTGGGAATATTAATTCTTTTAACTGGCTTCATTGCTTCAGGCTGTGCAACAGTAGTGTTTGTTGTGCCAGCTGTCTGTAATTAGATATTACTCCCATATTACCAGGAAAACCAATGATTTAGTCGCATGGTGTGTTTGAAATCACTGGAAGCAGTGTGATGCACCTTTTGTACAGATGAGGTTCATTTTGACTGAGACTGTGGTTTGTGGGGAAGTGCATATGTCACTTTCTTTTTCAGGAAGTGTTTTGAGATGAAGAGGTTGTTGGAGGGGCTCGTTTAAAGCTTGTCCTTGTGGCACCGGCCTGGGATTGATTCCAGCCCGGGCCCTTTTGCTGCATGTCACCCTCTCTCTCTCTGTCTCTGCTCCATCTCTCCTGTCTCTTTCTACTGTTACTGTTGTAAGTTTGACATGAACATCACATCATTTGAGTGTATATAGGTTTTTAGATGTGTGACATTGTATGCGGCGTCCTGCGTCAACCTTGTGTGGCTTTACAAACTGATTCATGTACTGTAGGTCTGCATTTCCTGCCACAGGTGCTTTTCCAAAGCGTCTCTACCTGCCCAGGTTTGTAAGCTGTGTTTAGGTTTAGCTGTTGTAATGATAAGATATACTTTATTGTAAAGAGCTAAAACGGAAATGATAGTGTAGTTCAGTTCTTGTTGGCAGCTGATTCAGTGTACGATGCTGCTGCTGTGTTTAATTTGTGTTTGTTAGGTGTGTACGTTGTGTGTAGTTGGGCGTGTAGCAGCCAGATAAAGTAAACTTGTCAACGTTTGAAACGAATGTCCCTGCACATGAGTTAAAATTGATGATGTCATAAAAATATTGATTACTAATGTATCAGTGTTTTTACAGTCACTTCCATAATTTGTCAATTTTATTACATCATCAATTAGAAATATGTTTTACCCCTTATGAAGTAGTAATTGCCAGTTAATATACCACATTGATGTTACTGTCATTATTCATCAACACAATTTATTAGACACTGAATCAGATCTTGACAAGTTGTTGCATTTTCTGTCAGTTACCTTTTTGTTTACACCTCTAGTTTTACAAAATAGTTGAAAATTGTTTTATTTTCCTGAGTGGGGTAATCATAACTCAAAGTAGCAATTATTTTGATCATTTGTTGAGGGCAGCAGAATTGAATTCATACGTATCTTGTGGGACATGATCGCACTGGTGACCGTAAGGGTTTAGCTTTAAATATTGACCAGTACAGATCACTGATATGATGCATTACTCTCTCTGGACAGTGTAGCTTGGATCATTAGTTTGGGGTCAATGGACAAAATAATTGACATAAGTATTATAATATAATTATTTTTCCCACCATTTGACAAATCCAGTCTACAATGAGCCAAAAATACACAAAATTAAGACAGTTTGATTTTATTTCTTACATGTTAATCAGGGCTTTTGGAATCATATCTGTCTAGCTCTTAATAATATGTCAATATTTACTTGTCTTTGACATAAGGGCTGAACAGTGTGTTTAAAAAAAATCATGCAACAATTAGTTTTCAGATATTGCAGTATGATTTATGTTTTAGTAAAAATGCTAATTTTTGCATCATAATTTTCTTTTTCACCATTAAAACTATAAAATGAAACAAACGTTTTCTTATGTCTGGAGAGGACAGTTTGTAGGCCAGGGCTTCTCTGTCACACCGCAGTGCTTTACACTGGTGTTTTGTCACACATTTATCAAAAGTTGATCACCTTTATCAAAAATTTGCAGCTTGTGCAGTTTGGATATTGCACTTGGCCACATTATGATTTTGATAGTATTGTGTTGAATTGTTCCATAGTGAACACTGTGTCAGCACAAACAAAAACACAAAAATGAGTCTTGCTTCTCCTTCCAGTGTGTAACGTTGGTGTTTGTGTTCATCAGGTGTGTATGTTGTGTTCAGTCGGGTATCACCTGTTCTCGTGCCACCGATCAGAGAAGACTTCCCGTCGCTGGTTGGCGCTGGACTACGCGGGCATCTCTGTTGGCATCCTGGGCTGTTATGTACCGGGGATCTTCTACGCTTTCTACTGTAATGCTGTAAGTGTGGCTTATACTGCCTTTACATACTGGCACACTTACTGTAGCAATGATTGATGGAAGATTTTTGTCAACGGTTTCTCTGTCCCACACCCGCCTCCCTTCCCCTGTCTATATCCTCCCTCCCTCAGTTCTGGCGGCAGGTCTACCTGGTGACAGTGCTCTCCTTGATCCTGGCGGTCTTCTGTGCTCAGGTCCATCCTCGTTACCTCAGCAACGACTGGCGCCGGCTGCGAATGGTGATCTTCTGTTCTGTGGCCGGCTGCAGTGTGATTCCTGCCTGCCACTGGGTCTGGCTCAACGGGGGATTCACCTCCGATGTTGTACAGGTCAGGAAACGGTCTTACCTATGTGGCGTTTTGCTGCAAAAAAAACAGTGGGTGAAGACCAACATTTGTCACTAGGGTAGGGTGTAGTTTATATTTTTCTGATAGAGGTGCTAAGACAATACTAAATGTGTCTCTTCTCAGGCTCAGACCTGAATTTTGAACACATTTGTTAATATCGTTATTATATTGCTCTTCTGTAAACAAAAAAGGCCTATAATAAAAACACTCAGAGAAGGCTGATGACAGTAGCCTCACCCTGTCAACCTGACATCACTCTTGTACTCAGCTATCCAAGGACAAGATAGACTGTATATTACTAAACATTGTAGCTAATGGAATTATAATTTCAATGATATATTGATTGAGAGATGTTTTGAAAACAGCATTTATTGTTTTGCATGGTGAAGCAAGATAAACTGTTTGTGTAACGCACAAACTGTGCAGTCGAGTCGAATAGTATTTTTGACTCTGTTTTTTTCTGTTGAAGTTTTAAAATTTGCTTCCAATGTCTGAACGTGACAGACAACAAAAAA